>APFE031040623.1:35604-57873 GCA_000404065.3 Pinus taeda
ATTGCATGGGAGCCATCGTCTCCTCACTCTTTAGAGTAATGTGTTTTCCGCACAAAGGAAAAATGGTCAAGCTCATAGACAAAATGTCATTCCCTAGTTCACACACCGCAAGTAGTCAAATGCCATCCTAAATGGTCTTTTCATGCAAGGAATGTCTCATCGATCTCCAGTCCATCCACCTAATGAGTGCAAGTGATTCAGGAAGATGTGACTGAAACCCAGGGGGCATGCACCTTGGTCTGTTTCGGTAGGAAAACCTTGGGTATAGAGTAGGTTTCCGCGGAGGATATATGACTAGTCTGACGAACCCGTCCTTACAGGAAAATGGGATCAGGCTAGAATAAGATACCTTCGTTAAAGTTATGCGAGTGGAGTATCTCTACGCCACTCCCCTTTGTCTATCTTGGTAGGCATCGCCAAGGGAGCTTTCTGTCTGCTACGCGGATGGAACTTTCATGGTAACCTGGGAATTTTTCC
This sequence comes from Pinus taeda, assembly GCA_000404065.3. Lineage (NCBI taxonomy): Eukaryota > Viridiplantae > Streptophyta > Pinopsida > Pinales > Pinaceae > Pinus > Pinus taeda. The sequence goes on from APFE031040623.1 coordinate 36,082, forward strand.
CTATACCTAGGGGCATGCAAACCTTTCCGCGTGCAAGCGAAGAGCGACTATTTATTTTTTAAATTTGTAGGACCTCTAACCCTTTAAACCCATAAGGCGAGTCGTTTCCTAACTTGCATAAAGAAGGGCTCCGTGGCAAATCTTGAGAGATGTAAGCCACTTCAAAATAGCATCTCGAATGAGACATTCTTATCATACGACTGGCGAGAAATGTTGTCACAGAGTTCAAGCTCGTTAAAAAATAAACCCTCCACGAGCAGTTTTAGCGCATAGTTCAAGCTCGTTAAAAAATAAACATAAGTCATGAGCAAATGTTTCCCCCAACATTTAAGCTAATTAAAAAATGAACCGGTAGATAACCATTGTGAATGCCTTATCACCAGCTTTTGAGCATTGGTCGTGTTCTCGCCATCACCTCCACTCTGTTTTTAGCCGATCATTCACCCCCATATGATTGTTTACCCCTTTGAGGAACATCTACAAAGAGTGATTCTGTTAGCCATCCTTGTGACACTGCCATGATTGGAAAATTCCAAATCTTACTTGGAATTAGCTGCTACCCAAAACCATCACTCGTACCTCGAAAACTATTTTTTTTAAGCTCTTTTCACTTGACTCGTAAAATATGAAAAGATTGTCGAGAGATTGGCCTCTCTGGCTCGTTAAAGGCATCGGAAGTGCTATCCCTCCTGTAGATTTTAATCTTTTTGGACCTGAGGGATTATTACACAAAACGATCGAGCGCTTGTCTTGTTCGGCTCGTTAAAACTATCGAAAATTCATCCCTCTTGTATTATTTTATGCTTTTTCGGACTTAAGGGATTATATGACGAAAAAGAATCATTGGAGTCTCCTTTCCATTTCTTTCAGACTCTCTAAAATTGAAAGAGATCGATTTATCTTTGTCGTTAAACCCGTTAAAACCTAATAGCGACAAACTCATCCAAATGGATGAGAACGAGTTTCACTGTCGCTAGGCTCGCTAAAATATAGCGACAGGTTCGCCCAAAGGGTGGATTATAGAACAAGCATATGTTATCCTCCTCAAGCTTGACAAAAATAAAGAGGTACTAGTCAGCAATGACTGGGGAAAATTGGGAAGAAAACTTGAAGAAGCTTTATTGGTATCAAGTCGCTCTTGAACATGACACTTTCCTTTCGCATCCATGTCGGGTTGGGTTGTTCCGTTCACTGGTCATCACCATTGGTCCGTCACACCATCCACCGTTGGGGTTAATGCTACCAATCCATCATCAGTGTTGCCGATATGTTCAAGAGAAGTCATTCAGACAATTCACCTGTGTCTCACCCACTGCAATACATTCATGCTTCATTCCTTCATGACTGCCACCCTAAACCCTGTATCGTCAGTTTTTTTTCACCTCCAAAATCATTTGCTTTGTTCCATGTCATTGATGTGGCATTCATTAAGGCCCTCCTGCGACAGGTCACTTCTTGTCGACAACAGCTCATTATCCAAGAAGTTGACTTAGGAACAACCCTTTCAGTGCTTTGAAGCTTGCATGCCTTAATGGCAAGTTTCTCACTTTCGGCGACAGGTTTACATCAATTCCCTTCGACCGAGAGATTTTGCGTGATGTTCGATGCCAAGTCCCTTTTCACACCACATGAATTGTACTATAGTACCTTGAGGATCATCGTCATTATTGGTGATTCCTATCGCGCTTGTTAACAGCTTACATCATTGGCTGGTAATCAGGCGATGTCTTTCCATGTTCGACTCCAAAACATTTTTCACATGGATCGACTTGTACTCCGAGTGAAGATTGGTCGAGTTTGAAGACCCCGAATCTAGTTTTATCCATCTGGGATGTGATGTATTCAGGAATATAAAAACATCTAGTGTACATCATTGCCAATCAGATGATCATCCAATCAAAGGATGATGTGTCCATATCATTAGTCTGTCGCATAGATGATCGCCTGTCCTATGTACATGAAAATGAGTTTATAAAGCTGAGCATGGGAATGCCCGCCTCAGCCAGATCATAAAAAAAAAAAACGTTGTCAAATAATGTATTGTATTGTATCTTATTACAGGTCGCCTCCCAGCTCAGAAAAACTTCAGATCCTCATAGTAAAGCATTTCACCCGGCATCAAAAACAATTAACGACCTCATGCTTTAGGGGGCAACTGTAGACATTTTTGGGCACTTCAACCCCAATCACAAATGTCCATAAACTGAGGGATCTTAAGTCCCTAAAAGGGTTGCTTCACTGCCTAGAGGAATAAGGTCAACTGATTACATCATCTCCCAGAAGTTCTCCACTGAAAACTGCTCATAAATGGTCAAAAATGGACCATACTGAAAGCTCCATGCAGAGGGTGCGATGCATATCACCTCCCCAATGTACAGGGTGTGATGCATACTGTTTTTCTCCTCTGTAGGGTGTGATTGTCGGGAATGGACAAATGGCAGGGACCAAAATGCGAGGTGGAAGATCATGGAATCTTCCAAAAGCTTCTCCTCTGACACTTGCACTCCATTTTTCGACCAGGGATAAGTAAGAGATCTTCATTCTCTAAGTGGAAGCAGGAACTATCAGAGAGAAGACACTAATCAAGATCCCAAAAGATGACTCACCTCTCGTAATTCATCTATAATGGGATCCCTTCTTCACAGAGATCCAGAGGCTGGAATTTTGTAACTTATAGGAGAATGCTGTTGGTATTCTGGCTGTACATTCACAGTGTTGGGTATTTTGCTTTGTTGAGTGAAGGAAGGGCTTGCTTAGCTGGAGGATGATCTGGGTCAAAGATCTGCTCATGGTTGCCTAATCCTCTTGCTACTTTTATCTGAATAAATTATTCTTTGTTTCCTTCCATATTCTTGTGTAATTGTTTATACATGCTTGTATATGGTTAATGCACATCTGATCCTGCATTATTTATGAACTTAGATCTTAGTTTCTTGCATAGTAGTATGTTGCTGTGATTCTACAGGTCCTTTTGAAGCTGAGTAGACAAAGAGCAAGTGGCAAAACTCTATCAAGAAGGAGAGGGAATCGAGCGCAAGACTCAGGTTGGCCCTCTTGGTTCTCCTCTCATCTATTTTCATAAAAGGAATCAATAGTAGACTTTGATTGTTTGTTTCTAAGATAGACACCCATCTTAGTGGGAATAGCAGCATCCGTGTGGACACTATTCCCATATAACAGGAATCAATGTACAAAATTGAAAAAATGACTAACACACTAAAAAATTAACCGACTGAACTGACTAAAAATAACTATTGACTAACAAAAACTTATTTAACAAACTGTCTTTTTTATGGCAGAAAAGCATTGAGACCTTAGGAACTTCACCTCGGGCATTAAATCTCAACGAGAATTTCCCACACCTATTGAAGATATATATATATACACTCATGTGAGATGATCCCTCCAATGTAGCCAATCAAGAAAATGGCTACTTACTCGAATTCTTCTCACACCCTTTGTAAGCAAAGAAAAAGAAGTAAATGTTGGAAACTTAATATGAAACTTGAGTCCAAAACCTTTGCTGATGAACAAAATGAACTCCACCTTTTCTGATGCTTCCAACAGATTAACCAAAGGATCTTGAAAAACATGAAGGATTTCTTCTTATTGATCAACAAAAAGAGAAAAATAAACATCATTCCTACCTGTTGGTTTTTTTGTTCTATGTTATCAGTTTCAAGGCCGCTCTCAAAATAAATGGAAGAAGTTTGTTTATTAGTCTTTCCATGTATGTTAGAGAAAGGAAAAATTTGTTCTTGAAAATATTTAATTCAGCCACATTAGCAAAAATGTCCACATCCACGGGGTATTCAATAACCTCCTTTTCATGATTTTCTTCATTGGCTGTAAACTGAGACAAGGAACTTGAACATTATACCAACTATCCTCTACCATTTCCTCCTACTGTTGGAAAGGATTATCATACTCTTGATCATGAAAAGACGGACAAGACTGTTTTAAATTATCATCAAACTCAGAGGATGGAACATGACCATCATAATTAAAATCTTGATGGGTTTCATTTTCATCCAAGAGAGAGGATTCCATTTCTTCTCGGTGATGAAATGGATTTTCATGAAGGGCCTCTATAATTTCCTCATCCATGAAATCTTTATCTTCATACAAGTTTTCCAAATTTTCAATGAAACTCTAAAAATGTACACAACAATTTTGAACCAAGAATAAAAACGGATAAAATCCCTTAAAATTTTCAAATAATACTGTATGAAAATGCTTTAAAAAGCATCAATTAGCTGCTTGTAATTGTTCATACCATGACCTTGCCTTTCCTTCCAGAGTAGCCATGAAAAACTTCATGAGGCAATCTTCATGCCATTCAGCTCGAAGCCTCCATGAATGCATATTAAATTTGATGAAATGTAAAGCAACATCATCATGCTTCTCATCTTTGAAATTTAGCAAATATGATTTCCCTTTTATACAATGCATGCGATTTGGAAATCCTGGAATGTGATCTCGATTCGTGAGGGAATACCTTGCAGCTAAATTCATTTTGAAAATGTGGAGACACCGGTGGATCTTGAAAATTTGAGTTCTACTTGATTGGAGTTGCTAGGTGAATGGTTTAGCCTTCATAAGTCTGACTATTGTCCACCATCAACAGCCAAATCTGAAACTTTGAAAATCTTTCCCGGGGAATATGGAACCATTTGGTCCCCGACAACGATGCCACTATGTTAGCACTCAATGGTTCCTTATATGCTGAAGGAAAAGGGTCATACAGCTAACCACATACCGGCTATGGTTAGAAACTAGTATTTTCCAACCAGAGGGGGCTCCCTCATTAAAAAAAACTTAAAATTGGGTACTTTGCAAGTACATACAAGATAGAGACCAGATCTGAAAGGATTCTTTGAGAAAATGTTTATTGAAAGTAAATGAAGATTACTGAGAAGTGAAAATTTGTGATCCTAATACTACTGCCCAATGATGTTTATGATTTTAACAACTAATAACACACACATAGGCTTTTTTGGTATATACTTTAGGTAAAGGAAACCAATTATTGTATAGTGGAAGATGAACATGAAAAATACGCATTCACACATAAGAAGAAAAGACAAACAACAAAGGTATAAAATATGTTATTTTCAACTGAAATATTTGACACAATATAATTATAGAAATGCAAGATTGAAATCTAATATAGTTGAATCAGTACCCATGAACTAAAATATTGTAGAGAAATATAATGAAATAATAAACACAAGGGGGGAACAAATCTGAAACATAGTACCACAAGTAGCTTTGTGAATATCCATTGGCACATTGAGCATAAACACCTTTATTTATAAAAACTAGATCACATTCACAAGCTTCTGAGAGATAATTCATAATACCATCCAACCCTTCTAACTTCCAAACTTTGGCATTAAATAGCCATAGAATATTTTAACATTATGTCCCGATGCAAAGCATCTCTTATCCATGAAGTGGATTGGATTGAAAACAAAAAAGAAAATTTAACATACTTATTAATTTTTCTTTAAAGAAAAACAAAAACAAGAAAATCTTGACAAATGTTTATCATATTATCTTATCATGATAGTTATCCAAAGTCTAGTCTTCAGAAACATCGACCACACTTTTTGCATAAAATAAAAGAGGAAACAATAATAAAGCCCTACACTATGTAGCAACAAGGTATGATGCCCTGTTGGCATAAGTATCCACAACAATGAACACTTGGCTGATGAATGGTTTTCTGACGTAGATCCCAACTAAGTAGCACCTCACTCCACCCAGTCTTTGATAGTTGGCACCTTCCAAAAACTCATGAAGCCCTGTGTGTAGCAGCTGCATTACGCTTGTACAATGGGCCAATGTTTTGGGTATATCTCCCAAACAATAATACCTGTGTAAAAAATAAAGGATGTTATCGTAGATGATATGCTTGTGAAGATAAACCTCCCACCATTTCTCCAAATTCTTCCCCCGCTTCCCATAAAATTCTTTACAAAACAATGACCTAAAATAGGAAATTTTCGAATTGTAAAAAATGAGCATTGAAGATGCATTTGAAAATCTTGATCTGTTACACTTGTGAAAACACTGGAAGATTAATGGAAGAAGTGTCCTCAGACACGTAATTTTATTAATAAGAAAATAAATTACATTTGGAATTTTGCAAGAGTTTACACCCGAACAACAGAACACTCTTGCAATGAGATATTTATAAGCTCAATGTCCTACATACCTCTAATTATGGATCACTTATAAAATAACGTGTCCATTTACAATAAAAGCTATTTAAACAACTTACTAAAAATTCTCCTAAATTAGAGCCTAAGATATGCCACATTTGTAGAGTCATATCTTTTTACAACAATATTCTAATTCTAAATGTCTACATTTAATAATTAAATATTCTAGATTAATAATTATTAATTTAAGATATTAAATTAATAATTATTTTATTCTAACTTTATAACCTATGATAATATTTTATTTTTGGATCATCTGACACTCCCCCCTATGATCCAAAGATATAGTACAACAGATACCAAGTTCATCCCTGAACTTAGTAAATTTTATTTTTCCAAGAGGTTTCATGAAAATGTCAGAGATCTGATCTTCTAAAGGACAATAAATTGACTTGAGGATATCCTTGGCAATGAGAGATTTGATATGATGATACTTGGTGTCCACATTGTTTGTCCTTGAATGAAAAACTGGGTTCTTGGCAAACTTAATGGCTGATTGGTTGTCAATGAATAATGACGTAGCTTCTGCCTGAGAAATTCCCAAGTCCTACAAAATTCTGCTTAACTAAACAATTTCACATGCTGCTTCCCATGCTGAAATGTACTTTTCTTCTGCTGAAGAAGTGGCCACTGTATCTTGTTTCTTACAACTCCAAGACACTGCTGCTGACCCCATGCTCATTAAATAACCTGATGTTGATGCTCGATCATCAATACTTCCAGCAAAGTTGGCATCTTAAAAACCATTAAGTACAAAGTTTTTAGTCTTTTTGTAAAGAAGACCAAAATATTTTGTTCCTTGGATATATCGAAGAACTCTTTTGGCTGCATTCTAGTGGCTATCTCGTGGTTCCTACATAAAACGTGAAAGAATACTGACTGAATAAGATAGATCAAGGCGAGTGTTTGTCAAATAAATTAAGCTACCAATCAACTATCTATAAGTAGTGTTGTCCACCATTCCCCCCCCCCTTCAAATTTTGAAAGTTTCAAGTTTTGCTCCATGGGGTAAGAACGGGCTTGTAATCCTACATTCCAAATCATTGAAGAACCTCTTCTGCATACTTCCTCTGAGAAATGAAAATATGATGTGGACGTTGGAAGACTTCAACTCCAAGATAGTAGTGAAGTAATCCCAAATCTGTCATCTTAAAACCTGCATGTAACTCAGTTTTCACCTGTGAAATATGATCATCATCATTTCCAGTAATGATCAAATCATCTACATACATAACAAGAATCACCAGATATTTACCCTGTTTCCGCACATACAAAGTATCATCAGATTCGCTTTGTTGAAAACCAACTTTCCTAAGGTATTCATCCATTTTTGCATACCAAGCTTGGGGAGCTTGTTTTAACCCATATAAAGCCCTAATCAATTTGCAGACTTTATGTTCCTACCCATCAATTTCAAAACGTGGTGGCTGTGTCATATATACTTCTTCCTGTAAATCCCCGTTGAGAAAAGCACTTTTTACATCCATTTGATGAACTTTCTATTCTTTTTGAGTAGCCAATGCAAGTGTTAATTGGATGGTGCTCCATTTAGCTGTAGGAGCAAAAGTTTCCTCATAATCAATGCCTTCCTACTGCGCAAAACCTTTAGCCACAAGTCTTGCTTTATACTTTTCAAGTTCTCCTTTTTTATTGTACTTAACTCTGTAAACCTATTTACATCCTATGGGTTTAACATTTTGAGGTCAATCAACAAGTTTCCAAGTGTTGTTATCAATTACTGGGCGATATTCTTCAATCATTACCTGTTGCCATTCTTTATGTTTTACTACTTCATTGTATGTGGAAGGTTCAGTAAAATCATTTTCTATCAAGGAAAATATTCCTTCACTTCTGTGTGACTTCCTTGTTCCTATTTTATTCTGCTCATTAGGCCTTACATCTTTCAAAAGTTGAACTACCCATTTTGGTATTTGATGCTCACTTGTTTGAGATTATGAAAAGTCATCATCATTTTAAAGAGGATTAATGTAAACTGATGTTCGTCGATCAGTTTAAGATTTTGAATGTGGAGAATCAGTGTTAAAAGAAATGTTGCTGCTTGGAGATGCGGATGAACTGCAAGAAGATCCAGATGGTGTTGTTGAAGTAGATGGACTATATGAATCATCTTCAAATGACGGAAAATCAAGTTGATACCAATTTGGTGAATTTGGTTGACTTTGCATATTTCCTTTTCTTTGACTGCCTTTAGTTTATAACTTTTGAAGAAGACTTTATATTTCGTCAGCACTCTTACTCTCCGTTTCATCAAAAATTACATCCCTGCTCAAAATAAATTTTCCATTGGTCAAAAGACGATACCCTTTCTTCCCATCAGAATATCATATCATTGTGCATTTCAAACTTCTTGAGTCAAGCTTAGTTCCTTTTTCTTTTGTAACTAAGGCATAACATACTGATCCAAAAACTATAAGATGTTTAACTCGAGATTTGAAACCAAACCAAGCTTCATAAGGTGTCATTCCGTCTAAAGAAGCAGTTGGAGATCTATTTCTTAAGTAGACAACTGTATGAATTCCTTCTACCTAATATGTTGGACTTAACTTTTTGAAAGTTAATATGGATCTCGCCAATCCTAACAAAGTGCAATTCATTCTTTCTACTACTCCATTTTGTTGTGGAGTGTAAACATTTATAAGATGTCTTCTTATGCCATTATTGCGGCAATAAGTTTTGAATTCATTTGAAGTGAATTCTCCCCCATTATCTGTCCTGAGAGTGCCTATCTTTTCTTTGACTTCATTTTCAAAAAGTTGGCAAAAAATTTTAAACTTTTCAAATGCTTTTGACTTTTTCTTCAAGAAAAAAACACAATTCATTCTACTAAAATAATCAATGAATAGTAAGAAATATTTGCAACCACCTAATGAAGTTTGTAGTGGTCCACAAACATCACTGTGAATTAGTTGTAGCAGCTTATTTGCACACCAAGAACTTGTTGGAAAAATTTATCGACTTTGTTTTCCATAAATGCAAGCTTCACATTTTTCATTTTCCTTTTTTAAAGTTGGAAGTCCCTTAACCATCCATTGTTTTTGCAACTGAGAAAGACTTTCAAAATTTAAATGTCCATATCTTACATGCCACAATCTTATAGGTGAAATTCCTGTAGTCACTGCCCCTGCAAAGTCAAAATGCCTTGGAATAACTGTCCCTTTCATCCTTAACAATTTTCCATATTCATAACCTATCATCATAGTTTGAAAGCTCTGTTTGAATAAATTAATCATAACTAAGCCATCTTCCATAATTACCGGATGTCCTGCTTGTCGAATCGTGACTAAAGATAACAAATTCTTCTTAAATATTGGTACATACCATACATTTGAAATCATTTTTTCTCCAATGCCAGGGATAGAAACTTTAAATGCACATTTTCCATAAGGAGTATGTTTTGCATCATTTGCAAGAAAGATGGAATTAAGTTGGAAATCTTGAAAATTCCAAAAGAAGTCTCATCGACAAGTCATGTGTTGAGTTGCTCTTGAATCCAAGATCCAAGCATCTTCATAATCACTTTTAAGATAGGAGGAAAGTTATAATGCTGGTGAAGAAGTAAAGACATATTCTAAACCATCCTCATCTTGATCATTTGCAAATTGTGTTGAGTGCTGGTGAAACTTGGGTATTTTATCAATAGAATTTCGACAATCTTCAGCATAATGTCCAACTTTGTGACATCTTCGACACACAATTTGACTTAAGTCTCTTCCTTTTCCTGGAGACTGTCCTCTACCTCTACTTTGACTTCTGTTTTGAGGTTTTCCTCTACCTTGATTATTTCCTCTTCCTTGAAAATAACCTCTTCCTTGACTGTTTCCTCTACCTTGAAAATTACTCCTGCCTGAACTGTTTCCATTGTTAAAGTTGTTTCCTCTGCTTTGGATTCGACCACGACTTTGTACATTATGTGATGCTTTATTCTGATTGAAATTCCCTTTGCCTCTGCTTCTAGAATTGTCAGTTGATGATTTACTAGTGCTGGCCTCTGTGAAAAAGACATCTTCACCACCTTTCTTTTTCTTCCCAAAGGTTTGATCATATTGGGCCAAAATTTTGTAGAGCTCATCAAACTTTAGCTTCTCTAACTTTCAATTTAATTGTAGAGTTTCCAAAAAATGTGTGTAGAAAGAAGGAAGTCCAACAATTAAAATTGTGACCATAAAACTATCATCTACCGCTTGAAAACTAGCATTAATGATTTCCTGCTTTATATTATTGAGTCTAGAGACGTATTCAAGGACATCACCTCCTTTAGTGAATTTTTGTTGCAACAATTTTAATTGTAGATCAAATTTCTATGATTCAGGTTGAGTATCAAATATGTCTTCAAAAATTCGCAAAGCAGACCATGCATTTGTAGAATTTGCTATATGGACATACATTTCATCATTAAGAGAAGATTTTATGAGAGCTAATGCTTTGGCATTCTTAACTTCCCATTTTGCTAGTGCAGCTGCATCTATGGCTTTATTTGGATTAGCCATGTTTTGTAAGATTTTATGCCTTCACATTTGTTGGAATTAGAAAACAAATTAATCAACCTTGACTTTGTAGTGTTGAAGATTCACACCAAGAATCAGGATCAGAAAAAAAGTATCAATATGAGAAACACAACATGCAACGCACTACGAAAAAACGATCTATCGAGGCTTGGCCCTGGACCCTCATATAGTCGTTGGAAACAGGAGAAAAATGTCTGAGCTTTGCACTTGGCTCTAGTCAATTTCTCAAATATTTACAAGGAAACTTTCGAAATTTGACTTTTACAATGCTCTTGCAAATCTTGGTAAAAAAATTGTCACCCCCCCAAAGTAAAATTATTTTGAGTTACAATATGATGAACCCAAATTTACAGATTTTTAAATAAAAATCACTTCTTTAAGAAATTACCCAACTCACCTTATTTCTCCATTACAAAAAAAGTTTATCTCCCCATTACAAAAAAAAACTCATGTCTCCATTAAGTTTCCTTATTACTCCAAAAAAAAATTCCAAAAATTACTCTTCTTATTATACCATGGCAAAAAAAAATAATACTACGCACACATGGAGCTATTACATTGTCTTTGGCTTAGATTACCACAATTTCTTTCAACGGAATTTTTGATTAGTGAGAGTCGCCATGCTTGAGAGATGTCGCTTGGCACTGCTGCGTGAGAGATGCTGCTCTACGCGAGAGAAATCCTATGACTTTACTTCAATATTGTCTGTTGTTGTTTGTAGAATTGCAAATGCACGACTCACCAAATTTTATGGGTTGGCCAAGCTCAAATACACTAGTAAAGGCAGAAGATTGTTGTCCTTTTCCTTGGAACAAGATGTCGAAATAGCTAAGTGAAACAATGAGGAGTTGAATGGAGACGAAACAGGTTGGCCCACAACTAATGCAACATCTGAAGTACGACTTGCACTGAATTCTGTTAATGATAAAGCTTGGAATGCATTAAGAAACTAGGAGTAGAGGACCACCATGGGGGTGCTGGAGAATAAGAATAAAAACTCACCAGTATCAAATCCAAATAGGAACCCACTTATTCCAACATCCAGAGTCAATATACTCACGAAAAGCTTTGAAGAAACTTTGTCTTCCTTTCCTGATAAGTCGAAATTGCTAATCTAATTTTTGAGGTTCGAACTTAGGCTTGTTCGATTTAGGGGCGCCGAAGCAGATGGAAATCATCACTGTACTCGTTGTCTATCTCCATGGCATCCTCATTGATCACAGATCTTAACAATCACTTCTACAAAAAGATGCTAAATTAATGAAAAATCAATCTCCTTATGCTGAATCTGTCACATTTTATCTTCGTTTCGGCTAATTTACACATTAAATCATGCAATGCTTGCAATATTTCATAGTATTGACCCTTCCTATGGCAGTGGGAGGCATCACGCCCAGTCTCCAGATTGATTCCACGCGAACAAAACAGGGAGCAACATGGCCATAAAGGTATCATAACCCATAAAACCTTCGAAGGCTACAACATTAGCATCAAAGCCACACAAAAAAAAAACCAAAATCACGAAACCCAAGATTTTCTCCAGCCTTCTTGGGAAAGAGAACCTGGTGAATTTTGGGAATTTTTCAAGCACAGCTGCAAGAAAAATTGGGGCTCCAATCGAAAAGAAAAGAAGTACTTTACAGTACCCAAATTGGGCAAATTATTTTTTTATTTTTATTTTTATTTTATTTAGTTTATTTATTTTTATTTTATTTTTATTTTTATTTTATTTTATTGTATTTTATCTTATTTCATTTCATTTTATTTTATTTTATTTTTCAGATTAACTGGAGCACTCAATTTCTCAAACTTATGAATTCCTATTGTGACAGGCAATCCATTGATTTCAACTCAATCTAAAATCAATGACATAATTTGATTTCTTTTTCAGAAAAAAATTAGATACCAAATATTAACTGACCAAATTAATGGAGTTTTCCATGTGCCTGTAGAGCTAGAATCTCCTCCTCACACCAGCTGCAGCATTACTGGAGCTTTGATACCACAATAATGGCAGAAGTGTCCTCAGACACATAATTTTATTAATAAGAAAATAAATTACATCTCGAATTTTGCAAGAGTTTACATCCGAACAACAAAATACTCTTGTAATGAGCTATTTATAAGCTCAATGTCCTAACCACCTCTAATTATGGATCACTTATAAAATAACAAGTGTCCATTTACAATAAAAGTTATTTAAACAACTTACTAACAATTCTCCTAAATTAGAGCCTAAGATACAACACATTTGTATAGTCATATCTTTTTACAACAATATTCTAATTCTAAATGTCTACATTTAATAATTAAATATTAGTAGATTAATAATTATTAATTAAAAATATTAAAATTAATAATTATTTTATTCTAACATTACAACCTATGATAATATTTTATTTTTGAATTATCTAACAAAAAGGTTATTGTTATTTGGCCTATCCTTGAGAAAAACCTCTTTCATTTTCCCAAAATGGTCCTCCATGTGTTTGGAGCCCGTTCTTGAAAATGATGACTAAAACAGAGTATTTGTGCAACACTTGGGAAGAGAAAACAGGGCTTGCGCAGCAGATTCCCACAGTGAATGTGAGGCATGTGAATGTGATTTGAAATGATCAAAATTAAGGGAGTGGGGATAGATACTTAGGGTTAATGGATAGTATTCATACATGATGCGCTATGATGGTTTTTAAAGGGGATAAGGCTCAGAGTAGGATAGGAAATACAAAAATAATATCGAATGAGGGATGAGGGAATAGGTGAGATTAAAAGGTGGAATAGGGGGATATAAAAAATGAGGAATATTGGAAGAGGAAAAGAAGTGTATGATCCCAAAAAGCATGCTACTTTGAACAAAAAACACTTATTTGGAGTTGATTTTTAATTGAAACCTTTAATATACCTTCACTTTGACAATATACCCCATGACCCAAAAATATGTGACGATGACTCTGAAAGAGTCAATACCACATCATGTTATCAACCAAAAAATTTGATGACCAGATTCGTGGCAATTTTCAGGTAGTGATCTGTCGAACTCATGATAGTAAAAATGTTTGTGGTTCGACTTATTCCATGAAAGCAAAATTATGGATTCGAAGACATTCGACAGCTAAAAAGTAACTGACTCTAACATAGGCCATGGAATATTCATAGGTAATGTCATGATCATATCCTTTCAATAGCTCAAAGAAACCTAACCATTGACTCCTTCTGAAAATGTCCTATACTGGAGGGTGAAGCTGAATTCTTTTAGTGTCTGTAGGCTCTCTCCTATTGAATCCCCCTCCCATCTTCTCCTATGTTTTCAACTAAGTGTTGCAGGGTTGTTTTTTGTGATAGCTTTTATGTGGAATTTAATTGTAACAGAGGGTTGGAATCTCTGGTTGATGAAAATTATGTGTATTCCTCTACTCTATATCCATAAAAATTCTTTTAATTCACAAGATGACTGATACTACTTGTAGAATTTAGGGTGCACTAGCATGCAAATCATGGAAAAAAGAATGAGAGGGGCCACTTACTTTTCACCACATAGCCTTTTATAATGATAATTGGAGACCAAATCGACCCTTGGTAGCGTTCTTTCACCCTTGCACACTTCCTATAGCAATTGTTTGTTCTTCCTGTAGCTGCCTCTTGTAGAAATGATGGAGTAGGTTTTGACTCTCCTTGATGGATTCCCAGGCTCGTCCTTACCTTAAATGATTTTGAAATAAATGAATATGCAATATAATTTGAGCCTTAGTATGGTATATTCTATTTTTGGCTAGGGATCAAAGCACTCCGATGACATGGTAGAAGTATGATTTTCCTTATTTGGACTGTTGTCCCACTTGGAGTAATCATTCCCTTGTCCCTCATAATCAATACCCACTCCCTGTTATTTTATCTTGACTGATGTGACACTCCTACATTACATGATGACTCATAAATCACTTTTCATTCATTGACTGAAGGTGGCTAAGTTAACTGGCCACCTCCAACTTATAAAAAACACCTTACCTTGATGTTCATACATTTTTCATTATTTTACACATATGGAGGAGCTTATAGGTTACCATACATGTTCCTACCTCGTGTTCGATCGATGCAAGTTGGAGTGTTGGACCTTTGTGCTATTACCTAGGGAGTATTCTTACTGTCTTTTCTACTCCTTTGTATGCTTTCTTTGCTCCTGTGTATTCGATTGTTGTTGTTGTTTATGTGTGTAGGTCCTTTGTTTCTATCCTAGGTGCTGCTACTACTATTGTAGAGTTTAGCTTGGAGTGACAAAGTGCCTCATGAGATGGGATCATCCCCTCAACTTAATGGGAAGGAAATGAAACTAGGCTTCTCACTTTTTGTAATGGTTGCACAAGCTGCTACAGGAAATTCTGTAGCAGCCCTTTTTTTCTCTTGCAAGATCTTTTAACTTCAGGGGAGTGATGAGAAAGAGTGTACGGGATTGGAGGATGATGTTAGTGTTGGAAAAAGTAAATATGTTTGGTCTTAAACAATGTGCTTGAGTCATTATGTAATGTAATTGTTAAAGGAATAAAGAAACTAATAATAATAATAATTATTATTATTATGACTTATTAAAGCATGGGTTTCATGCTTGATTCATCATATTTTAGGTCAAAGTCCCCATTAAGGACTTCTAGGATTTATTATGAGTCTATAGAATTATTGTACATTTAAAGAGACCCTTCTTGGGCTTTTGAATCATGTAAAAAGGTTTAGTATTGAGTAAAATATGAATTATGGAACCTCCACACCATGTCGGCCTAAGGGAAGATCAAGTCAGCTTAGGACCCTATTCGACCCCACAAGGAGCCTATTAAAGGAAGGAAATCAAATTCATTTGGAGCATCACTTCTCATCTTCTCATCTACTGGGCATAAGTGTGAAGTGGATAGCTCAGAAAGTCTGTTGTCGTGTTATAGAGATTTTTGGGCACTTCAACCCCAATCATAAATGCGCATAAAATGAGGGCTCTTAAGTCCCTAAAAGTGTTGCTTCACTGCCTAAAGGAACAAGGTCAACTGATTACATCATCTCCCAGAATTTCTCCACTGAAACTGCTCATAAATGGTCAAAAACAGGACCATACTGAAATCCCAATGTACAGGGTGCGATGCATACTGTTTTGCCCCTCTATAGGGTGTGATAGTCGGGAATGGACAAATGGCAGGGACAAAATGTGAGGTGGAAGATCATGGAATCTTCCAGAAGCTTCCCCTCTGACACTTGCCACTCCAGTTTCGACCAGGGATGAGTAAGAGATCATCATTCTCCAAGTGGAAGCAGGAACTATCAGAGAGAGGACACTAATCAAGATCCCAAAAGATGACTCACCTCTCTGTAATCATCTATATATGGATCCCTCATCACAGAGATCCAGGGGCTGGAATTTTGTAACTTATGGAGAAGTGTTGTTGGTATTCTGGTGTACATACACAGTGTTGGGTGATTTTGCTTTGCTTGAGGTGAAGAAGGGATTCTTAGCTGGAGGATGATGCTGGGTCAGAGCTGCTCATGGTTGTAATCCTCTTGCTACTTTTTATCTGAATAAAGCTATTCCTGTTTCCTTCCATATTCTAGTGTACTTGTTTATATATGCTTGTATATGGTTAATGTACATCTGATCCTGCATTATTTATGAACTTGGACCCTTGTTTCTTGCATAGTAGTATGTTGCTGTGATTCTACAGGTCCTTTTGGAGCTAAGCAGACAAAGAGCAAGCAGAAAAACTCTATCAAGAAGGAGAGGGAATCGAGCGCAAGAATCAGGTTGGTCTTCTTGGTTCTCCTCTCATCTATTTTCATCAATGGAATCAATAGTAGACTTTGATTGTTTGTTTCTAAGATAGCCACCCATCTTAGTGGGAATAGCAGCATCCATGTGGACACTATTCCCGTATAACAAATGGCGACCCACTGGCGAGCGACTAGATTACTTGTTAGCCTATCTATCCTTGTTTCTTTTATAAACATACAGACGGAGCCTGAAGTCAAGCCAGCTAGCCTTCAAACTGCATTTATCATACAAATGCAAAGTAGATCAATGCTGCTTTAGTCAATCTCCAGTTTTTGTTTATGAATTAAACAATAGATCTGCAAGCAATCTAATTTCCCTGAGTGGTGGCTCTAGTAACCTCTTAGATCACCCCTGTATTTTACATACATTGATCTGTACTTATTTAGCTTAAACACCTGAACTAAACTGCAAACTGTGAGTGAAGTCTCATCCAAAGTCTCACACTGTAACCATCGCACCCTGCCTTCAAGGCAGCCTGTATGCATCGCACTTCCTGAATGGAATAGGTGCGTTGCATACTGATTTCACTCTGTAACAGGTGCGATGGTCAGGGAGGATTGATTTTGCCCTCCGACTGTGGATTTTTCTCACTGTTTTCAGTCTTATTCAAGAGTTTTTGCTGTCTATAATCTGTGTGCTTATGTGAATACCCCCTTCTCTTGCATTATTCCGCCTCCTTAGTGCAAAGAACTATAAACGTTTTATATATATTGTGCATCATTTTAGTTCTCTTTTGCAAATAGTAGCATAGTCAAACTGTCGTCTCTAGATTTGAAAGTGTCGTAGCTGTCGTTTCCAGTTTTAGAAAGCAATCCCATTGTTTTATATAGTTGAATATACGGTTACTATTACATAGAATTTGAATTACTAGTTTTAGAGTGTCGAAAAGCAATTTCCATTTCAAAATCGCAGAGTGCCTCTCTTGCTTTCACTTTGTTTTGAAAAAAGAATTTTGTTGAGTACAGTCGCTTTAAAAGTAATTCAGTTTTGCATAGTTTTCTTAGCGTCATTTACACATTAAGAGAGCTGAAAACCAATACATGCATGTGCATTTGCATTTTGAATTCTTGGCTTGATTTAGGACTGTGCATATTAGCGTGTGCTCTGTGCTCTGTGAAGAAAAGATGCTTGACTTTCTTCCCCTTCGTAGCTAGGATTTTCATTGCTGAAAGAAGATAAAACATATGTTTATCATCTTAGACTGCATTTAGGAATTATACATACATCACGTGGTGAACCTGAAAGGCAAACTGTTAAGCAAGATCAACTTAAAATAAATCTCAATGAATCTAACAACGCTTTGGAACTTAACGCACAACATCTAGAGGTCTATGCTAGAGACGTATTCCAGCGTCGTAAAGCCTGGTAATTGTTGCTTTTAGTGCTGGTTGGGTGATTCCTCCACTCTGAGACGACAAGTGCCAGTACGAACTTGTTCTCCCACGTACCGTCGTGTATATATTGGGAGACCACAATAGGTTGCATCCTTTATCCTTACGAAGCCGTGTCTACCGCCCTATCGATTGTAATGCACCAAACACAGCATTCGGGAAGACTGACTGCCATACCGTAAAAAGTATTCTGTAGTTTTACGATTGGTTTGGTAATCCTCTCTTCCTAGATCTCCAGAGAAGTCCATTTTTCTCCTTTTCAGACTCCTTAAAGGAAAAGGTCCTCTGAGCGCTTGTCACTTCAAGCTCAATAAAAATTAAAGGCGACTAGAGTCATCTTTTGTTTTTTCTCGACTCTTTAAAATTAAAAAAACAAGTTGTGTCAAAGCGTCTAAAATTCATTTAATTCGAAAAGCATTTTTCCCTTTTATTTTGAGTTGATCAAGTAATCTGCAATCATGGAAGAAAGTCAATCAAAACCCCGTCGTTCGTGGAGACTTATGAGGCAACCATCGTTGACCCCGGAAGCGAAACCATTCCGGACAAAGCGAACTCGTTTAACCAGATCAAAGTCCCCTAGGTTGGTTGGAGCAAGCACTCCAACATCCTTAGAGACTCCGGTTACTCCGAACATTTCTGGAACCCCTGCCTCTACAGAAGAAATTCCGCAACAACAAAAGGACATTACAACTGATCCTAGTGTGACGGTTAACACTTCTATTCCTGAACTGGTTCTGTCTACAGCCGATTCAGAAGGTGTTACTCCCCAACTATCTGTTGCTCCAGAACTTACATCTTCTTCGGCACCAGAAATATTTTATGGACCTGACGGTCTGCCTCTTCCTCCTGGATTGATTACCATAGAAGAGATTGTGTAATATCCTCCATCTAGCACTCCAACGCAACTTGGGGCTGGGATCACCCTATATCCTTCTTCATCAGAGAATATTCACCCACCCTCGGAAGTTCCTGAAGAATCGCTGAGGAATCTTTTGGATAGACTCAATATGTCTGAACAACCGTGAACATCAAGGATTGTGTCACTCGACACAGCAACAACAGAAGCTCCTTCTGCTATTCTGACAATGTTCGTCGGCGTGCCATCTATCCCAACCAGTTTTCATTTGCTGGATGAAGTCCATCCTGGGACTATTTCGACAGTATGGAATCTTCCCGTTTGTTCGTCCGGAATTATACCTGGAATCTCTTACGTTGAGTCTCGACAAATTGATCCATCACAAGGTCAATTTTGGCAAACTGTTCCCAAAGGAAAATTATTCCTTTGAGCACTGGATTACCGTCATATGGAGGGCAATATACCCTTTCATTGTCTTCCCCAGAAGGACAACCATGCGTGAGTTCGCAACAAAATTTGGGTTATGCTGGAATTACAATTAGCGGTTGGGTACCAATCCTGTCTCAACAACCAAGAGTTGTATGATCAATACAACAAAGTTCACCTATGAAAAACATTCCCACTACGCCGGCTATTATGGCTGTATCGCAAGTACAAGCGTCACCAATTGTATGCCAACCTCAAGTTTCGCAGGTTGCGATACAACAATCTCCTGTACCTTCGACACAATCACAATCACCCACTAGTGGAATGGAACAGGTTCAAATGGGGAACGCCAACCCCCATTTTGGTCAAACAGTCAGTGCTGGACAACAATCCATGGCTTCACAACCATGGCTGGTGCAATACCAACAACCGCAATTCCAGCAAGCTTACCAAGGATATGAGCAACAAGTCTTTGCAAGTAATGGGCAGCAGTATCAACCATATCATAATGGTTATGCCCATCAACCTTACCAAAGTTACCAACATCAAATGCATTATGCTGGTATGCAAAGACCAACTGCTCAAACGATTCCGTCTTATCTTGGGTATGCTCAACCAAGCCTAAATCAACAGTTGCCCTTCGTGGCGACTCTAGAGTTACCGGATCTAAGTCGACTAACAAATGATCCAATTTCCTATGCCCCTTGGTGGCCGACGATTCTGCACAAACTTCCGTCGAATATTCCTAAATTTAATGGAAATCGGGGCGAAGACCCATCGAATCATGTGATGACCTTTCATCTATGGTGTTCGTCAAACACTCTCAATGATGATTTGATTCAACTTCGTCTCTTTCAACGCACTTTAACTGGTCTGGAAGCAAAGTGGTATATCGAACTGCCTAAAGCTTCATTTGATAACTTCAGTACCCTAGCCACAACCTTTTTAACCCATTTTCAGTTACCTATCAGGTACAAAACAGGAACTGAGCTGCTTACTAATTTCAAACAGACGACAGCCACTCACATATCCGATCATATTCATGAGTGGCGTCGTCGTCGTAGAATGGTAAAAACATATGTTCCTAATCAGCTACTAGCTGAATGGTTTATTAAGTCATTGTTACCTTCTATTACAGAAGATGTGGCCAAGGGAGGAGTCGTCACTGAAGAGCAAGTTATTGCTTGTGCACAATATCTAGACTTGATCTATACTCAGTCTGGCACGCTCTACGATAAAATCCCTGATGCTCCTAGATCGGATTTTTCCATTCCTCCCCCTCCTAAATCAAACAAAGACTCACATGCTGGCAATGGCATGATAAGTACGACTAGCACGAAAACTGTAAAGGATACGTCAAAGAAATCCCATACAGTTTCTAGTCAAAATGCAAATGACAAACCTCTCACCTCGGAGGTTAATGATGTGTCAACTGACAAAGGCAAAGAACTGAAGCAACCAGGAGGCAAGAAGAAAAAGAAAGGGAAAAAGAAGAAACAAGAGGAGTCATCTCCTAAAAAATCTTCTGCAAACCCTTCTGGGAAAAGGAAACCTCCTTCAGGGTGTCAGATATGCGATGAGGATCATCGAGCAAGAGATTGTCTATATAAAGTTGAGCTTAGAAAATTATTCAAGATTTCAAAAAACTTAGTGGTATTGACTGATCTGTTTCCGAACCCAGGAACAAATCTGGTTGCTAGCGACAATGCTTCCCCATCTCGAGTGCTTATGTTGTCCATTTCAAAAAAACAAAATGATGCTTTGATAACGACAAGGAGTAAAGATTACGGGAATCCACAGATGTTGAACAACAAGGATAATGATCAACCTAGTAGCTCAACAACAACTTCAATAGAAGTCGTGCCACCCATCATTCCTGAATTAACAATAAAACCGCTAAAGGGAGTAGTACATAAATTGACGGTTAACCCTCGTGCCCGAGCAGCACAACACTATAATATAGTGGAGGATTTAGCTCAATCACCATCCGCGATGTCGACTCTTGAGGTACTGCAAAATTGCCCCTCCCAAAAGCAGGCTTTATTATCAGCAATAGGTGGTATTGAACCAACGAATTCCAATCTTGTATCTTTTAATCATAAAGGATATGACCCTCAGTTACCATCTCAACTAGCTTTCCTCATTCAAGTGAAAGCCCTCAACAAAACTATTCATAGAACAATTATTGATGAGGAGGCATCCACATGTATCATGTTGATGAGTTGCTGGAAAACTCTAGGGTCTCTGTCCTTGTCACGATCATCAACAACATTAAAAGCATTTGATGGATGAACATACACCCCGTATGGGATACTAAGTAACTTGCAAGTCAAAATGGGGGGAAAAACAGTAGAAATCGATGTTGAAATCATCGACGGGAATCTTGATTACAACATCCTACTGGAAAGACCCTAGATATATGCCATGGTAGCTGTTGTGTCAACCTACTTTAGGAAAATTGCATTTCCTTCCCAAGGAGGAATTACAATCATCAACCAACAAACTTTTCTCCCCAACAGTTCACAAGTTACGGGAAGCATTCCGATGATCCATGGAAGCCCTA
>APFE031040626.1:0-10661 GCA_000404065.3 Pinus taeda
CATATAAATCAAATCTATAAAGTACAAATATTTCTTCAAATTTTATACTAAAAAATTATTTACAACTCAAAAAATTTAATCTTTCTAAACACTTAAAAAATCTACAATTAAAATAAATCTAGACCAATTAATTTTTTTTAACATCATTTTTATCCGTAAAAATAAACTAATGTAACAAACAAATACTTCTTAAAACTTTAAAACATTTGCAACATAATTGGCTTTGACCTTTATAGTTAGAATTAATTAGTATCTTTGGGCATAATATCTAATATTTTCAATGGTTTGGGTCATTGGTGAAAGCTTAATTACATGTTAATTTGTTTTCAACGGCCTCAAAAGGTTTATGAATAATAGATGACTATATTTGTAAATTACATTAAAATAATATTAAATGTTATATTGTAAAGTTATTTTTTTAAATTTGAAATGATTTATCGTTCTATATAAAATTTGATGTAAAGTAACATATAATTTGATGCAGTATTATTATAAATTGAATTGATTTAACGAGGATATTTGAATAACTTAAGTTTTTTTTAACATAGATTAATTTAAAATATTATGTGAATCGATGTTTTCTAATGCAATTTTTTTTTTTATATTTGTTAGTATTTTAATAAAATAAATGTATTAGTAATAATTTCTACATTATTGGGGATATGAATAAGTTCTTTAATACAAAGTCATTTTCAGAGATAAATATTTATCTTGGAAATTTATAAAGGGAAATTAACCATTTCAAGAACAATAATTGAATATGTTTACATTTATTATATAGGTAGAATTGGGTTATTGGAGTTATGTTAAGAGATTTTTCAAAAATATTCTCCTTATTTGGAATCTACTGAATCTCATGAGTACTATTTATGTGGCTTGTAATTTGGTTTTGCATAGTAATATACAAATTGATTTAAGTGAATCTGTGCACCATGTCTGCTTCTCTAATTTCTTTCTTGATATCAAATCATCAACTACAGGTTATGTTATAAGATCCACGTGTTTAGAAAGGTCAGTTACATAACTGACTGCTGGATATAGTCTAGTATCAAGATTGTCCTTCGAGAGATCAAGAAGTGTCAATTATACAAAGTTCGTCAAAGATGGTCAGAGGTGGTTATGTCTTAAATGAGTTGAATGGGAAGCTCAAATATTGTGGTGGTGAAAAGAGCGTTGTCTGGAGACTTCAGAGTGGGGATAAGACGAAGACCAATCAAACATATGTGACATGCGAATTGTAATTTGTCATTTTTTTATTAATCTTTGTAATAATGTAAAGTAAGAATTAAAGGGGTTTGGAATAATGCTTACATTAGTATATAGGTAGGATTGGGTTGTTTGCTGTTAAGGTTTTGTTGAGAGATTTTCTCAACAAAATTCTCCTTGTTTGGAATCTGTTGGATCTCATGAGCACTATTTATGTGGTTTGTAATTTGGCTTCGCAGAGTAATATACGAATTTATTTGAGTGAATCTGTGGACCATGTTTGCTCCTCTAATTCTTTCTTAGTATCAGAGCATCAACTACATGTTATGTTATGATATCCATGTGTTTAGAAAGCCAGTTGCATAATTGACTGTTGTATACAGTCCAATATCAAGATTGTCCTTCGAGAGATCAATAAGTGTCAATTATACAAAGTTCATCAAAGATGGTTAGAGGCGGTTATGTCTTAAATGAGTTGAATGGGCAACTCGAATATTGTGGTGGTGAAAAGAGTGTTGTTTGGAGTCTTCAGAGTGGGGATAAGTGCCGAGGAAGACCAATCAGACAGATGTGGCATGTGAATTGTAATTTGTCATTTTTTGTATTAATCTTTGTAATAATGTAATGTAAGAATTAAAGGAGAGACTTGGAATAATGCTTACATTAGTAGATCGATATGATTGGGTTGTTGGTTGTTGGAGTTTTGTTGAGATATTTTCTCGACAATATTCTCCTTGTTTGGAATCTTTTGGATCTCATGAACACTATTTATGTGGCTTGTAATTTGGCTTTGGGGAGTAACATACGAATTGATTTGAGGGAATCTGTACACCATGTCTGCTCCTCTAATTTCTTTATGAACTATGTGTTTCAACTTCTTATATTATAAAGATTAAAATTCAAATTAGAAATTATGATCATTGTGAAGCTATGGGATACTATGGTATTTTACAATCATCTCCAATATGTTTTCATTTCATTTCCTTGTTAGCATCTCCTCCACACTCCTATTCATATTCTTAAGAACGGTTAGATGGTGAAATAGTGAACTCTTTCCCCTCCTCTACTAGGTGTTTGATAGTTAGAATTAGAGTTTTGAAACCCTCTTCAAATGTCCATGTTGCTTTTAGAAGTCTCTAATGGAGTTCCATATATTATTAACTCTCCATATTCAAATTATGGTGAGCTAACATGGTTACTAATTGGACACACGGGGAAAATTTAGACTATTATCTTGTTGGGGCAATAAATTTTGCATATAAACTCCATTTTAGGTGCACAATAGCTCATTAGAAAGATCTCAATGAGAATAGCAATTTCCACTTTGGATGATGCAAGTGTGTAATATTAATAATATTCATCTATAACAAGCCCCAAAAAAGTTTTTTAGGCCCTTAAAAAAATGTTAGAAGTAGATGACCCAAATTTTGACAAAATCAACACCATCTTTGAGATGTTCCAAATTATAATCTCCCTTGTCTAGAGTGAATAAATTCAATAGCACTATGTAGATTCATTTTGAATGATCCCTCCACATTTTAGGAGGCTCTTGGTTTCCAAAATATTTATTTTTGAAGAGATAAGGAACAAATCCTCAACTTTCTATTTTGAGTACTATTTTGCCTTTGTTGGTTCTTGACCCTTCAATCCCACATGAAAAATTTGTTTACCCTTTCTAGTTGTTATGATATTTTTAGATAGAATTAGTCCTCTAGTAATTGTGCTTATGCATCTAGTGCCAAATCTTTAATGGAAAATAAGACTTGGTCCTCTTCATTTTCATTGAGCATGGATGGATCATAGCATTCCATGTTCTCTACAATTGATATCAAGTAAGAGTGCATATAAGGTGAAAGGTTGGGTTGTAAGCATTGTTTCCTACCTTCTCCAATATTTTAAAAGGTCCAAATCTTAGGGATTCGATTCCTTTTTCCCTTGATCTCAAAAACCTTCTTTATATAGGTGTTTCTTAGGGGTTATTAATGCACGAGACTACCAAAAACCCTCTCCTAGATTCTTTTTCAAACTAAGAGAAGGCAGAGAAGGAAAATAAAGAACAATATAAATCAGTAAAGTATCATCTACTATGCATAGTAGATCTCAAAGCATCAAATGAGATATATCAATGTTCAAATACCATATGCACAACATTTTTGAGAGGAAGAGCAACAACTAGTTTTATTCTAGTGGAAAAGCATAAGAAAATAAACTACAACACCTAGAGATGAGCTTGTTACATGTGAGCTCCAATCTTCTTCTTGGGAGGGTCTTTCTATGCTTTGTTAAGGATCAATCTTGATCTCAAGCAATGAATATGAAACACTCCCCCTTGTGGATGGTAAAGGGAAATGGATAGTATGAGGGAAATAAAATTCATAATAAGTGAGGGCAAGTAATTTACTTCACACTCTTTGTCTATATTTCACCAACATAACCTTACTATCAACTTTTTTCCCTTAACATGCTTGATGATGACTTTCTATTTATTATATTGAAGCTCCAATTTGAAGTGATTTCAGTGTGAATTCCCATCCTCCATTCATGGGAACTCATGTGCAATATTTGACCCAAATTTTTGCTAAAGGACCAAATGTTAATGACCATTAGAAATCACAACCTTTGGGTTGAAGCATTTTTCCATTTCAAATAATGATCATTTAGGAATTTTGGATTATAATATATATATATATATATATTATATATATATATAAATAATGGATTCATTTGCATGAATATTAATACCTTTTGAACACAATTGGCACTAATATTGAGGGATATCTAGTACAAACATATAAGTGGTGAACTAAAGGGCTTTCTTTGCTTGATGATGTATAAATAACATATAGATGATTTATTTGACTTTTATGTGAGGTCTTCATGCATGTGTTATCTCCTTTTAGTACCCTTTTATAAAAACATTTTCTTCTTGTAATACCCATGCTTCTATTATTGATCATTCTTCTTCTTTAGATAATGAGGTAAATATTAAAAAATCACTCTACCTGCTTAGCCTCATCCTCTAGAAGATCCTGTTAAACTTGAATCCACACTAGTTCCACAATATCCTTGATGCATCTATACAATAGAGGAAGCTACTGATGATCTAATTGGTGATCCTTCTAATCAACATTGCACACATGCACAATTCTAGTGAGCCTCTTCTCTTTTGGCTCAAATTTTAGAGACTCCAAGTCTAGAAACATTGAAAGAAGTTTATGACCATCCAACATGGGATGCAATAAAGATTGAAGAATTTTGTTCCTTGATGGTGAATAATACTTGAGATTTAATTCCTCTTCCCAAGTGAATAAAACTTGTCGAAGGAAAATGGCCTATATGACTAATTATATTGTAGATGGTATTGTTGACATACCCAAGGTCCTATCAATTACCAAATGAAGTTCACTAAGTATTCATTAAGGGGCAATAATGACTCCTTTCTTCTCCTTTTGTCACTCTGTAAAAACTTTAATTTTATTTCAAGTCACTTCTTAACAGGGGATGTTAGGATATTTTGACATTAAGAGTTAGGTAAGGACAATTTTGTTGAAAGTAATATTAGGTTAAAGTATGCTTTATACTTTAGTAATTTGAGTGTTGCAAATAGGTCTTGAACATAAGTGATCTAATAGTTCAAACATATTAACAGTACTTGGTTTGTCATGACTTAACACCCAATTGGCCCATGAACTCTATTTAAAAAGCATGTAAAGACATTAGTTGTTCATCAATTGTGAATGATGTTCATGTAATCTACTCATTTTCTGTTAATATATTTCCTCAAATGATTGTCTTGGTTGTCTTGGTTGAGATTCTAAACTGTTTTCTTTTTTAAAAAGTTTAACCACATAAATATTGGTAAACTATTACTAATATATTTATTTTGAAGTGTTGAATTACCTGAATATACCTTATTTTTCAAAAAATGCTACTTTTGAGATGTAGTGATTCCACCCCATCTCTTTATAATTCATTAGATGAAGTTACTATATCAGAAATGAGAGAAAAATTTTTTGCATGAGAAAAAGTTATGTAAGAATAAGATACTAACCATTTTGGAAATTTTCATGCGTTGCTTCCCTAAGAAGCCATATGACATGATAAGTTATAGAATTTATATACCAAGCAATTCTGTCGGTTGTAATTTCCGAGCCTTATTAAACATTTTTGGGAAAACAATAATATTATAATATATTATATATAAAATAAAATTTTATTTTCTAAATGATTAGGTGATAAACCATTTATTATATATAAATAAATAAATATCATGAATAACTTTTTATAATAATTAAAAGATTTTTATATCATACGTAAAACTATATATAATGTTTTGCACAGCTATCGAAGGCAATTGATAATCCGTACAGTGATATATTCGATATATACGAATATTAGATTTTGGATTTTCTAATCCAATTTGCACTTTATAAAATTAATTATTAAACTATGGAGATAAATAATTTAATTTACTTACAAAGTCACCTAAAGTAAAATAAATGCAAATTTATTTAAATATTTTATGAACCGATCTTTTTTTGACTTTTTTTTATCCAAATTTATTTAAATATTTTATGAACCGATCTTTTTTTGACTTTTTTTTATCCAAATTTATTTAAATATTTTTATGAACCGATCTTTTTTTGACTTTGTTTTACCTGAAATCCAAGTAGAATCGTTTTATATTTGATGAAATTGTAAATATTATACGTTAATATCATATAATCAAACGGTGTTGAATTATTTTATAATAAAACAATGAATTTATGTATTATTATGAAACAATACATTCATTAAATATAAATTGGTGTTTTTTAATTATTTTAATTATATATAATAAAAATAACATATAAATTGTCTTTTTTGTAATCTTTATGTTCAAATAATTATAATATTTCAAAACAGAAAAATAACCGAAATAATGATGTATTAATTAGCTATAAGATTCAAATATTATTGTTATTAAAAAAAATTAATATCGGTTTTAATTAAAAATACATAAAATAAAATTAATAATTTTAAATTAATGTTATATTCTATTATATTAAAATAATGATCAAATGAAATATCAATTATGATTTAATTAAATAATAATATAAGTATTTAAAATTTTATTTATTATCTAGTATATATAAGGATTAATATTTTTTTTTAGAATTTAATTCATATATAAATAATATTAAATTCATTACTTGATTGAGATGCGGGCCGACAATTGAGAATTACTTGATTGAGATGCAGGCCGACAGTTGGGACAACCTGGTCTTATTAATGATCAGTACCTTTGAAAATAGTATCGTCGCTCCTCACATGCTCAAGGCAATGGGTGCGGCAACCCTTGGCATGAATGCATGGAGGGATGGTGAGAAAGGTGGTGAGACAAGAGGTGAGGTGAGAAATAAAGGAAGGCAAGGTAGACACGTGAGCATTGATAGGGTGTCTGCTTGTGGCAGAAGGTGGTGTTGCTGAGGATTGGAAGGGAGACAAACCCAGCGACTCAAAGCTCGGAGACTAGCGGCAATTGAACCCAGTTATGTTTTTTGGCCTCGCTCCTCCACTGTAATTATGTTATGGTTAGGGTTTTGTTGGGGTGAAAGGAGGGTAAATAGGAAGCAGTCCTGGGGGTAGAGAACCGTTGGTGGCAATGGGGAAGGCAATTGGTGGCAATTGCCTGGTTCTGTGTTTATTTTTTTTGCCAGTTGGGTAGTGTGTATGGTCGCTGGGGGGATAATCTCATACTGCCTAGTTTGGGAATACCGGGCTCCTTAAACTACGCTTGGTGTGAGGCTGACTGTAGCAGGGAAAGGGGTGAGGGAAATGAGATGGAAGAAAGGGGAAGTGGGGAGTAGTCGATAAGTTGCATGGGAGGCAGACATTATAGCTGCAAACAAAGCAAGTGATGGGTTAACCGGAATTTCTCTTAGTACTATGGCAAGGCCAAAGACCCTGATTGGAAAGATAAATGGGCAAGAGTGAGAGGCAACGCTACTACTCCCTAAGCAAAGGGGGCAAGGGTCCGAATTTATTCCTGGAAATCTGTAGGAAGGAGGAGGGGACTGCGCAAATGGCTTAGGCAAGGGAAGGTTGACTTGAATGTGAGCAGAAGTTATGGGGTATGGAAAAGGGGAGCGACAACAGGTAGTTGGTACCAATCCCAATGTAGGGTTTGGTCTATGGATCACCCTAGCTTTGAGGTTGAGAGAGCAAGGGGAGAGGAGAAGTAGGGGATGGCACATAGTGTTTTCAAAACAATTCAGGAAAGGTATCAAACTATGGTGTTTTGTTTTGGTTTAACAAACCGTTGTTGTCACCAGGGTTCAGGAAATCTAGACATGGCTCGACCTGCGAGAGGGCGAGGTCGTGGAAGGAGAGGTTTGACACCCAGGAAAGACAAAGAGCCAAGCACGTCGGAACCTCGAAGGAGCAGGAAGTCGGTAGAACAATTTATCACTGAAGTGGCAAAGGCTTGCCGTGAGGGGGCGGTGAAGGAATCCAGAAACTGTTAGAAGAGTGGTAGGAGGAAATAAAACAAGGTAGTGAGACATAGGAAGACATAGACAACTAAAGGACTTTAGTTCCAGATCCGGGCAACACCAAAGGAAGAATTACGCAATTCAAGCAAAATCTTTACCTCTATTGGTTGATGAAGAGTTTATTAGGCAAAGCAATGGAAAAAATTTATGTTGGAATGATAGTGACACTCTAGGGTATGCCGAGTTACAAGCAGGATTTGCAGAAAATCCTATTCCGGCTTCATAAACAAGACATCAGGTTGGATAGAACTGACCGCCACATTCCTTGCATACTGGAACTAAATGAGATGCATGGGGCATCAACTAAGGATTTGGCACTTGTTGAATCTACCGCGGAGGAGAAGAAGGGATAAACTCTTACCTATGCATATTTTTGTTTTATGCAGATAGATTTTAATTTCTATATTGAAAATATTAGTTTAGATAGATATGTGGTGTATGGACATGAAATAGAGACATACCTAGCTTGGCTAGAGAGATTAAGACTTTACTATTTTTGGATGGCTTATAATGTGGATAGGTGGCTAACAGACTTGGTTTCCCTTTGGGGCAAGTTGAGGCCACCTAGTCAATCTACGTGGTGTAAATTTGCCTTTGTTTAATAAAAAATAGAATAGTCTTGCCAAGATATATATTAATATATATATATTATATATATAATATTATAATAATTCTTTAAATTTTATTATATATATGTCTATATATAAATAATATTCAAAATGTTTTTAATGTTTTTTTATGGTATTTGTTTTTTTATTTTTTATTTTTTGCTTGCTAGTTTATTATGGTCTTGAAATAATTGGCATGATTAATTTGTGGCTTGAGTAGTAGTTACTCAAGGGCATCTAAGTCGCCAAAATCACTGGATTACACGTGGTATGAGCCACAACAACGTTTAGCATGGCTAGATTTTTGCCCACAAAATTTCAAACCGGTAACCCTTACACCATAAAATTGCTTAACAAAACACCCTATCACCATTTACTCTATACCTTATAAACAAAACTATTTTTTCCTTAATTATTATATAAAAACGAACTAATTAAATTTTATAACATATGTGAAAAGAAATGTGATAATAACTCTACCTAACATCAATATCACCATTTACTTTATACCTTATGAACAAAACTATTTTTTCCTTAATTATTATATAAAAATGAACTAGTTAAATTTTATAACATATTTGAAAAGAAATGTGATAATAACTCTACCTAACATCAATATGATATTTGGTGTATATATATCTACAATATAAATTTAAAAATAAAAATATTAAAAAAAAGAAAAAAAACATTTGATGATAATGTTCAACTATACATTAAAATAAAAGTAAAATGAGTTACATGGAATCAAATATATATATAATAATAATAAATATGTAAGAGGGATGGAACGAGTGGATTTGAGAGGGTTATTCCCAGCGTTTAAGGAAAATTTGAAATTGAGTACAATTGGGGGTTAGGCAATTGCACAAATAAAGTGGCAGAGACATATGGAATATTGCAAGGGCTTTTTCTAGCCAAAGAAAGAAAACATAGAAAATTTGGTGGTGTTGGGAGATTAGCAATTGGTTATCCATCACCTTGTTCATATATCTTTTCCCAAGGATTGCATGTTGTGAACCATTATTGATAGAACCAGGAACATGAAACTAGCCTTCTCTACTATTAGCTTCTTTCATGTGTTGAGAATGAACAATTCTACTGAAAATGATCTTTGCCAATAAAAACTTGGAGTTAGGAGTCTTAATGAGAAATGTGGTATTCTATTCCTAACAACTAGTCCTTAACAGTGGATCTGATATAGAGTGTAAAATTTGTGTGTACAGGTCTTTTGGAGAATCTACAGCTCCAAAGACCCTGTGTCTTTTAGGATAGTAAAACTGCAAATAAATATTGAGAATAAAGACTCTCTTGAAGTTATAAGTATCACTGGCCTCAAAGAATTTTCATTGAGACTATATAAACTATGATCCAGGCACAAATTTTGATTTGACACTATTCTCTCTCTCTAATTATAATTTTTAAATATCCAAATATTTATATTTAAAAAATAAATAATTTTAAGTAATCATTGTAGGTTCATGTTAATCTTCCAAGTCTAAGAGGGATCAATTTTTTTGAATTGAAAATCTCTTATTTTAGAGTATAAAATCAGAAGAAATATTTGCACCTAGATTTGATTCCTCTTGTCATGTGATAAAAAAAATAATTGTAGAAAAAATTACATTTTCATTTGTTTTATATAATGTATACATAGTTGTCATTGAAATATTTTACTTGACATGTTCATTGAATTTTTTTGTTATTAATATTTTTTTTATTGTTACATATTAACTACATATTATTTTGTGTAATATTGATATAAATTATGTTTTTAATATAGAATTGAAATATTTACTGACTTAATTAAATATTTTGATTTTTGTTATATGTTTTTTTTTAAAACATTAACATTCAGAATGAATTACTATCTTCATATAAAATTATAATATATTATTTTTAGATGATAATATAAACTATGTTGTAAATATAAAAGAACTACACATCTTTTCACAATAAAAAAAAACATATCATAACTATTTTTTTTTAATACTTCAATTACTATATATATATATAATAGTAAAGTTGTTTTGTGGAATGTTCTAGGCCTTGAACCTGTGGTTTGAAGGCGCCTTGAGGAGCCGCAATCCAGTGACATTCTAAAGATCGTCAAAGTCACCCGGGGATCGCACATTCCGCCTGGCCACAAGCCTTAGCTAACTGAAATCTTTCAACAGTTCTCCCGATACACCGGGGCACAACCACCCCATGAATGTTGGGGGGGG
This sequence comes from Pinus taeda, assembly GCA_000404065.3. Lineage (NCBI taxonomy): Eukaryota > Viridiplantae > Streptophyta > Pinopsida > Pinales > Pinaceae > Pinus > Pinus taeda. The sequence goes on from APFE031040626.1 coordinate 10,570, forward strand.
GGGGGGGGGGGGGGTGATCTTAGATCACCTTACTTACGAGATCCATCGTTAACCAATTATGCTAGTAAAACTTAACAAAATATTTTATTTAC
>APFE031040679.1:0-67237 GCA_000404065.3 Pinus taeda
CCATCGCCCTAGCTAGTTTATTTCCATTTCTGATTGTAAGCATATTTCAGTATTTTCCATTAATGAAATGAAGTATTATTTCCGTTGCATATTTGTGTATACGGTTATCTCTGTAATTTGTTGCGTTCCTGTTTAAATCCGGATCATTGAAGAATGCGCATGTGGTCTTCTCGAGAATTTTTATAGTTTCATTTCAAGACTACATTCACATGTTCCTGGAAGTGTACATGGATGAATGGAGAGTATATAGCTTGCTAAAGAAACACAAGCCTACTAAGGATCATGTTCGAAAGTTGTCGGAGATTGCAAATTGCTTTGAACCTAAAGAAGTGTATTTTTGTTGTCCCATTTGGAACAATAGTAGGCCACATAGTCTGCAAGGAAGGAGTGTGTGTAGATCCAACAAAGGTTGCAGTAATTACCAACATGGAACCCCCACACAATGTAAAGAAATTGAGGTACACTCTGGTACATACAGGGTATTACCGACGCTTCATCAGGAATTATGCATCAATAATGGTCCCGATGGAGAAGCTATTGAAGAGGAAGAAAGCATTTAATTGGACGGAAGACTTTCAAGTAGCATTCGATAAATTAAAAGAGAAACTGGTAAGTGCCCCGATCCTTTTCTATGGAGATTGGAACAATACGTTTCATGTATACATTGATGTGTCAGGGATCGCGCTAGGAGCTGTCTTAGCGCAACCACGGGAAAGAAATATGGATCACCCAGTGTACTATGCCAACAAGAAGTTGTCAACTACAAAAAGGAATTATATGACAAAAAAGAGGGAGGCATTGGCCATGGTTTACTCTTTGCATAAATTCAGGCATTACTTGTTGGGGGCGCCATTCAAGTTTTTCACAAATCACTCAGCACTAAATTATCTAGTGAACAAACCAGTGTTAGAAGGTAGGATATGTCGATGGTTATTACTCTTCCAAGAATTCACTTTCGAAGTGGTCATCAAACCTGAAATATTGAATGTGGGTCCAGATCACTTGTCACGACTAGAGACTAAAGAGAGGTAGGAGCATTGGATCATTAGCTACTTGATGTTGATTTATTCAGAATAGAAGTAGTCCCAGAATACTTAGAGGATATCATTGTGTTGTTGACATGGGCCACTTCCTAGAGGGGCATACAACAACAAAGAAGTGACACTTAATAGTAAGAGAAGCAGACTACCAACTAATCGTAGGAAATTTCTATAAAATGGGATTGGACCAAGTCCTAAGGCATTGGATACTCCAACAGAACTACAAGATGTGCTATGGGAATTTCATGCGAGGGTTGCGGGAGGTCACGTAGGAGGAAAAGCCACCACAAGGAAGATACTACATGCAGGATTATGGTAGCTAACCCTCCACAAAGATTCTAAGGAATATGCTAAGAATTGCGATGTTGTGAGAGGGTTGGGATGCCTTCCTGATAGGACGAACTACCTTTTAACCTTGTTCATACAATGCAAATCTTTGAGAAGTGGGCAATAGATTTCATTGGCCCTATGACACCAAAAATGAGGCATTCAAGCGCGAGATATATAATAACCGCCACTGAATATCTCACTAAATGGGCAGAAGCATCACTTGTCAGAGACTGCACAACCGACATTGCTGCAAGGTTTATTTTCGAGAACATAATCTCAAGATTTGGATGCCCAAAAAGCTTGACAAGTGACCAAGGAACACATTTTATAAATGAAACTGTTCAGTCTCTTCTCAAGAATTTAGCTTATAAAATGTGTTCCTTGGTCACTTGTCAAGATTTTTGGGCATCCAAATCTTGAGATTATGTTCTCGAAAATAAACGCTGCGAAAATGTTAGATGTACAATCTCTCACAGGTGCTACTTCTGCCCATCTAGTGAGATATTTAGTGCCCTTATTATATATCTCGCACGTGAATGCCTCGCTAGTGGTGTTATAGGGCCAATGAAATCTATTGCCCACTTCTCGAAGATTTGCACTGTATGAATAGGGTTTAAAGGTAGTTCATCATGTCGGGAAGGCTTCCCAACCCTTTGACAAACGTTGCAATTCTTAGAATATTCCTTAGAATCTTTTTGGAGGGTTGGCCACCATAATCTTGCCTGTAGTATATTCCTTGTGGTGGCTTTTCCTCCTACGTGACCTCCTGCAACCCCTGCATGACATTCCAGTAGCACATCTTGTCATTCATGTTGGAGTATGCAGCGCCTTAGGACTTGGTCCAAGCCCATCTTATGGAGATGTCTCACGATTAGTTGGTAACCTGATACTCTTACTATTAAGTGCAGGGAAAATTTTAATGATGGAAATTTATTTTAAAGTTTAGAAACTTTGTCGAATCTCACTAGTACATAATATGCAATTTGTAAAATGTTTGAAATTTTTTTTCTAAAAGTATTCAAATTTATAATAATTTTATATAGTTCCTATCTAAAATTTTGACGATTTTAAGGTAAAAAAAATTATACTATAAATTTAAATGAATAATTTTTAGAAAAAATGGAATTTAATGAATCTTGTTTTTGGAAAAAACATGGAAAGTTAGCCCACTTGCAAATATGAGCCCCTAAAATTTTCCCTGATTAAGTGCCGCTTCTGTGTTGATGTATATCACCATTGAATATCTCACCAGATGGGTAGAAGCAACACCTGTCAGAGACTGTACAGCTGACACTACCGCAAGGTTTATTTTCAAGAACATAATCTCAAGATTTGGATGCCCAAAAAGCTTGACAAGTGACCAAGGAACACATTTTATAAATGAAAATGTTGAGTATCTTCTCAAGAATTTCATGATTCAACATCATAAAAATAGTCCATATCATTCGTAGGCCAAAAAGACTATTGAGGCATTCAAAAAAATACTAGAAAAGGGCCTCACAAAGATTATAGCAGCTAACATGGATGACTAGGATGAAAAAGTACCAACGATGTTATGGGCATACAAAAAAATGGTAAAAAGACTTCATAAACAAACACCATTCTAGCTAGTATATGGGAAGGAAGTAGTGGTGCTAGCATAGTTCATAATACTGAGCATGCTCATCTCTGAGGCGATGAGAATGACAGACAATGTCGTGTTGAGAGAAAGGCTAGGTCAACTAATGGAAATTGATGAATTCAGGTTCTTAGATGAGTTTCACCAGTCAATAGAGTAAAGAAGGCAAAATCTTGGCATGATAGGCACATTAGGAGGAAAACATTCAAAATTTGAGATCATGTATTGCTCTACAACATCAAGTTTCAAAAGTTCCCGGGTAAACAGCAGATGCACTCGTTGGGCTCGTTCATAGTCATTGAAATTAGAGATTTTGGAGCAGTAAGGTTCGCGCAACTGGATGGAAAGATGTTAGAAGGTTGGGTAAACGACACATGCCTGAAGCCCTTCCACGTGCCAAGAAACACAATCTCAAGTTGAAAGGGTCTCAGAAACGAGCCTACAAGTAGGTAGGAGTTAATAAATTATAGTAAAATAAGTTTCAACATCCATCTAAGTTTATGTCTTTACATTATTTTAATAAGAATATGGAAATAGCGTCAATAACGTTGTGGAAACATTGTCATAGCACCGCAACCCTTTTGTGGTCGGGGGAGGGGGGAATAGATAAAGTTAATAGTCATTTGTAGGTGCATTCTTGCCAAGTTACACGTAGGCAGTCACTTTTTCTGTGTTTATGGTCACACGCTATATTCATCCTTTCCATCGTACCAGTAGGCATTTCCATAATAAGTAACCAATAATGCAACTATCAACTGGGAGCCATAAAATATTTTCCTGTTAGGGACAAATTTAGTTAATAATTAACCCCCATCATGGAAAAATTAATAAGCCATGCAGCCCACTCTGTATGTTTCCAATCCACATTAGAAATGTTAGGTCCAAGTCAACCGACAATGGTAAAGCATGGTTCGAATACATGGGGAAAGTTGTCATAGAATTTAATTTCCAAAATCTAGTCGAGAAATGTTGTGTCAAGCCCGACTACTTAATTTTCAAAGGATAATGAAGAACGCTGCATAATTTCAATTGCAGAGAGAAGATAAAATCCAAGTTTTCTCTAAAGAACAAGAGCAGAAACGCAAGAGTGCGAAGCCTCAAGTGACATTTTTTTGTCAAAGATGTAGAGTGATGGTGAAGGGAGTTATCTCAGTTCCAAAAGACAAGCTAGATGAAAGGATTGAACTGATGGAGAATATATATGGGAAATACGACAAGACGATCCTTGTCGATAATGAGCTAACTGACTGCTTCTAGTTTATGACTCTAAAGATGGAGGTTTACGCAGAAGAAATCCATAGGGAAGATGGCAACATAATGTCAAGAGTTAGGGAGGAGTTCAAAGGATTACAGAGGTCGACACTACACAATTTGAGAAGTTTATCAATTTTTGGAACCCAACTGGTCCTTGTGGCTTGACAAGGAGTAAAAAATTCATGTAGATGATATTCATTGTCTTACAATGCTGTCTGCTAGAGGAAATGCAGTTAACACAACATTCCAAGTAGGTGCCAAGAGAGCGAAGAAGCATGGATAGGAGAATTACTATGAAAAATATGGAACGAAATGAGGCAGAAGATGATAAAAAATTGACCTAATTAGCAAATTGACATCATATTTTCCTGCTACATCATAGCAGGTGAGACCATGAGACACTTCATGAAGAATGAATGCACTTTAGACGCAATTTTGGTTGCGGAGAACTGTTGCAATGGGCAGGTTCTCAATTGGTCTACGTTCGTCTTGAATGAGCTTTTGGAGGCCTGCGAACATATTTACAGGCGAAGTACCAATTTCCTATTTGGGTACATACTTATGTTTCTGGCAATGTGGAAATGGCGGCCACCAAGTGGGAGGGGGATGATGCATATCATGGAAGGATAGCCGTTATCACTTTGACACAAGCCATGGAGAGCTTCGGGGGATCCGAGCACTAAATAAGTAAATGAAGCAGCTTTCAAAGAGTGGTACGAGATGATGGTGATCACAATTAGGTCAACGCAGAGGATACCCACACCTCTGCTGTATGAGTTCTCTAAGGAAGTCTGGTTTGGAGCCACGCACGGGTACACATACCTTCAAACATGGTGTTTCCATCCTAACACCTTTAAGATGAGGCCACATAAATTTATTTTAACTGAAGAGGCACTCCACAGTGAGATTGGATCATGGTTGGGGGTCACCTGTGAAATTACTAAAGGGAAGTATAAATATTTTTTCAGAGGCTTGAAGCCTTAGTTGCAAGAAGGAGAAGCAGGGGAAAGTAGCCGAAAGAGGTCAGCTGAAGATGACCTCCACCCGATGGCACTATAAATGGAGGAGAAGATGTTAGAGCTAAGGCAGACAATTGCAAGTTTCAACAGCCAATCAGGTGAGTCCCACAAACCCTTGCAATTTCAAGGTTCCACTATGTTTTTCCCAATCATCTCAAATCCATTGGTTGTAGCAATCCTCATTGGGGGTGCTCCCACCCCCTCCTAACCAACAGTTCCCAAGCCCAAGAAGAAAAGAGTCATGCGAAACCCATCTATTAAAAAGCTAAGAACCACCCTGACAATTCAAGTCATCAACCTTACTGATGAGGTCAGATAGCCAATATTTTCATCCCCCATAGTTGAATAAATTCTACCCACTACCTCCACCATCCTCTCTAAGTCATGGGAATATTCCCCTCATATGGCCTCCAATTTCCCAACCTTGTCCGAAACCCTCCCTTCTGGCATGCGACGATGAATGCTAGAAATGGAAGTTGAGTCAACAAAGCAGGTTAGAGGGGCCAATCTGCCAGCGGCACCCAACAAATGTTGCTAGTGTCTCTACTGCTTGGGTCAAGCCCACTATGGGAGAAAGGACCAACCATAACTATTTCGCAGGAGGGAGGGGATGAATTGTACCAGTCACTCTTCCCTATAAATTTCCTGGTAGACCCTAACCCTAATATTGTCCCTCCCATTCCCCAATTCTCTCCAAAGTCACAACCCATTCATTCACCCACTTCCCACTCCGACAAATCCATAGCCAGCGGCCTACCAATACAGCAAAATTTTCCAAAACCTAGTACAATGCAAGTCGACACCCTGGAACACTAGTCTTTGGCATAGTTGTTTGTGTTTACCCAACAAGCAACACAAAGGTCCAAGAGGATACATGATGATCTAGCTCGAGAATATGAGCAGCAAAGCCAACAACTACAGGAGGTGATGGAGGAGAGAGATCAACTACGATGAGAAAATACAGATTTGCAAGCACAAGTTGATAAGGTAGTGGAGAAATTTCGGTCCTTATGGCTGACTACAATAGATGCAAACATGGAAGCGCCAGAGGATATTACAGCCTGCACACTGGCGAGCTACTGCGACCATATCCAAGTAGTATGCTCAAATCTGGTAGCAACCAATGGTGAGATGAGGAAGAAACTGGAGATGGGAAGGTCAGTGTTACTAGACCCCGTCGAGGTATATGCGAGGACTATTGATGGCAAGATCAATGAAGTAGAGGCTAAGAAGAAATCACTTGTTGATGCACTAGCGGACGAGTATGCCTTGATGAACAGAGTTCACAACTGGCCCAGAAGCCTGGCCTTGAAAAATCACTTGGTATACCCCATGAGAGAGAAGATACATGTATTGTTCAATAGTAGCAAGGATTGCATGGATTCTAACCAACTCTAGCAGATTAATGAGCAGATCGTTTCCATCCAAGTGTAGGTGGATCAGATTGAGGAAGAATCAGCAAAAACTAAAAAAGTGATAAGAGACCTACACCCGCTAGTCCATCTACATGTTTTAGCTCTAAAAGAGGTTTGCGACAATAGTGGGGAATAATGGGACCTTCTGCAAAGTCAAAGGCCAACCTAATTAACTTCCAATACGTCCAAAAAATTATGCAACAGGTCAACACGATCATTGCGGGCTGGGAGACTTCCCTCTAGAAGTACAACGAATTCCGGTAGAAAATGACCACTGTTGTCCCATAGTTGGAGCCTTCATTTGAAAAGGAAGGGCAGCAAAAAGAGGAAGGTGCAAGAGGATTAGGCATCACCCCACAAGTGATGATCAAGACAACAGGAGTACTAGCTCAACAACCAGCAGAATCAACACAACCACCAACAGGAGCACCCACCGAGACACCAATAGGACTGGTAGAACTCCAAATGAATTGACTCGGGTATGATTCAAAGGGTTGTGGCCGAGGCCTATTGGGGACTTCGTTTTGATAGTAAAATATTTTTATTATTTTTACTTTCCATAGAACGGAGAGGGAACAAGTGGCAACAACGACGATCAGGTTGTGGTAAAGACAGCTAGAGCGGGAAGCAAGAACAAGGAGTTGCGGGGTGGTTACAGAAAAGTGTCAGCAAAAGGCAGAGGTAGCTGAGTGGACGAGACAAATGGAGAGGCAACCAAGGGAAGGAACAACCAAGTGGGAACTGGCAGTCCAAGCGACAGAGGAAATATAAAAGGAGGAACTCGTAAGGAGAAAGGTTGTTGTTGCTGGTGGGTTGGTTGGTTGCGAAAGGATAGAACAGGAGCGTCAGGATGCAAGAGAGTTGGACCTTTGGATCAAAGATTAAACCTTTGAATATGGCATAGGAAGATAGAGTCTATAACTGTGTATTCCTTGTATTGTCTTCCGTGGACTTAATATGAAGTAAGATCTAGATTGGTTTCTCGATGCAATGTATATGATTGCTTATGATGTGTGGACCCACTTAAATTTTAAATTGTTCTATAAGTATATGCATGTAACAGCTTCATGGTGATTAGACGATATGATGTTGTATTAGTTACATGTATGATGTTGTATATGTATTGATGTTTGACATGCCCTTGACCCCATGATGAACCCTTCTTCGTTCTGGCCATGGCACACCTCGGGTGAGACTCCTTATCCTTTGGGTAAGGTGAAAATTTCGGCATTGTCCTAGACTACGATGGACCATTGTTGGCCCTTTGCGCCTAAACCCAAGGTCTCCCCTTAATGAATCTTTTGTGCCAACAAAGGCACTAGCGAAAGTGTTGTAATAAGTTTGATTAAGAGAGGTGGATCCCACCTGAAATTAGGAGAAATTAATGCGGCCGAGTCGATCATACATACAATTAGGATGGATGATGAACATACTCCACTAGATGATGAAATGCATTTTGTAATGAGGAGGTTATTATTTTAGGATGACTTGGTCCCCATAAGTAGTAGTCCGCAAGATATTGGAAAAAATTAATCCTCTCCCTAACCTTCCCTTGGTACTGCCTCAAGATCCTGTTATTTTCTTCTCTAAATTGTATAAGACATTAAAATTTCAAGAAGTGTGTTTTATCTATGGAACATGAAGTTTTGATGGAGAAACTAGTTATGGTAGTATTTTTTAGTCAGGTTCTATTAGTTATTCTCAACCGAGTTCCAAAATATCTGTACTAGCTCCACTAGGACAATCAAACATGACCAGAAATGTTGCATGATCACTCACCCACTATCCATAGTTTTCACAAAGGGTTGATGAAGATGTTGGGTAGAATTGTTACCTTTGTGAAGCTATTTGGAGGACAAGGCAAACTCCTATAGCTAATAAGTTCATTGAGTTTCAAACAACTTTGAGAGAACATGCTCTATGATTGTTCATCAAATGGTTTGATTTGAATCCAAATCCCACTATGGACCAAGTCAAACAATAATTTATTCAGGAGTTTAAACTCCCTCAATCAAATTAGAAAGATTTAGCAGAATTGTTGGATATTAGAAAAAGAGAAGTAGAATCTGCTTGGAATTGTATGCAACAATTTAAAGATGATATTAGTCTTAACTAATTAATCCCCATCATCAAAGGGATTACTTTGTTAAAGCCTTGTTACCAATGACCAAGACTCCTTTGTTGCAACAAAAGATTAACACATTGCAGGATGCCTTGGAAAAGGCAATAAAGATTAAAGAAATGTCGGGATATCCCTAGGAATATCAACCGAGTAATACTTCGACTAACCCTACTATTATTGGAAACCAACATCAAATTGTTAGTTTGACAAAGAGATTGAAGGATATTACTCTTGCTTGATCGATGAGGCCTCAAGTCTGGTGCAAAAAATATCAGGTTGAGGGGCATCATACTATAAAATCCATGGTTGAGGGGTCCAAGATCATCTACTATGCCTATGGGACCACCTCTACTACCACAAATTGCCAGATTTGTGCATATTTTCTCAAACATGCCATTTCAAGGACACACTCAATACCATGCCTTCCCTAATCACCAAGGTATGTATTTAAACAAATATTGTGAAATTTGCATATCCTACGAACATTCCCCACGTCCGTGTCCTATATTACAAAAGTATTCCAATGTGCTAAACAATCTATTTTTTGAATTATGTGGATCATCTACACACCATGCAGATCAGTGTAGATATTTGGATGCTTTAGCTAGTTGTCTTGATTGTACAACATTTAGAGTCAATGAAACTCCTCAAGGACGAGGAGGAGGTGCTCCAAGGGGATGAAGGACTAGTGGAAGAGGCCCAATCAGCTGTTATAATTGTGATCAAGAGGGCCATGTTGCATGAGATTATCTGATGCCAAGGAGACCTTGGTTTTCCCATTACCGGGTAAACACACATGGTATTGAGGGATTTCTAGTACTCATTTCTAGGTGGGAAGAGTGTAATCACCTAAGAGGGGCAAACTTGAACAAAGCAGAAAAGTGAGAGTCGAAGCCATCTATGAGGCCCAATATCGCTATTGTTTCTAGACAGGGGAAAAGGATTGGAGCTGATATCGAGACTTCTGAGAAACCTATTATTAGAACTCTTGTGTCACCTAAGCCGACTGCAACCGGTTCTATTATCTAGAGAAGTATTCAAAGCACTAAAGTCAACTCAAATGTTGTTATGGATCACTGGAAATAGGGAGATCATGAGTTGCATTCTCAGTGATTCACAATTGTTTGTTGTGCTCGATGGATTGGTACTAAGGTAAGATAATACCCTACCTTTAATGGTACTCGATGTGTTGTGAATTTTCTTAAATAAGTTGATTCTAAGGTTGAAGAATGACAAAATATCCCTTTTATAGATGTTTCTTTGCATGTGACCCATGCGAGATGGTGGGGAGCCCATCGAAAGCACTTCCAAGACTAGGAAACTATTAAGTTTTCCATACTATGTCAATTTTTGTTCTAGAAAATCCTTCTAATAGAATTCCCAAATATGATGGGTGCACCAGTCTGCAAAAGTGTGTGCAACTTTGTAATTCTGTTTAGTCAGAAATTGGTTTGTCAACTGTGCTGTGGACACACTGATTCATTCATACATTAGGGACCTTTATGCAATATTTGTATCTAAAGGAGGAAATGAAGAGACAAATGGTGGTTTAGGATACATTGATAGCCTAGTTTTGTAGTGATTTCTCATTCTCAAATGATGATGAAAGGATAGCTGAAGCCTTAAAATCTATTAAATGGGCATTGTTCCATTTTGGAAAATTTGTTGAGGAATGTAGCAGGTAGGGAGACTTTGTGCAACAATATGAATCTAGCTTTCATGAGGCCATAACTTGTGGAAAAATTGTTAAATAACTTGATGACGACTTAGAGGAATTGAGGCACTTATCTATTAAAGAGTATGAGGGGGAGAGAAGTATAGAAGAGTATCCTGTGAAGGATGTGCCACCTTTAAATCCATTGAAGTTATGGAAACTTAATATTGGGATTAATGAAAAGCCCAAAATCGTCATTATTGGTGATTATTGGGAATAGTAGACCACTAAGGAAGTTTTTGATTTGTTGAAGGAGTATGAGGATTTGTTTCCAACTTCAATCTCATAGCTTAAGGGGATTAAAGGAGATCTGGGGGAGATGAATATGTTTTTTAAGCCTAATGAAAATTTGATTAATCATTGACCAGATATATTAAATCCACAATTGAAAGATAAGGTGAAGAAGGAGATTGATAAGATGCTGGATGTGAGACTTATATTTCCAGTTGATGAAGGAGAGTGGATTAGTCCCATTGTAATATAGGATAAGAAATATTCGTAGGACATCAGAGTTTGTGTGGATTATAGAAGCCTTAACAATGCTTGTGTCCATGATCTATTCCCTACTCCTTTCAGGGAAGAAGTCTTGTATAATGTTGCATGTAATGAAGATTACTCTTTTAATGATGGGTTTTTTGGTTATCATCAAGTTCGTATTGCAGAAGAAGATAAGAAAACTTCCTTCACGATGGAGTCAGGTTCTTATGCTTATAACTTCATGCCATTTGGCCTAAAGAATGTTCCTGTTATGTTTATGAGAATTATGATTTCTATATTCTAAGACTAGATTCATAATTTTCTTGAGGTATATATGGATGATTGGACAATGTATAGTTTATTGAAGAAGCACTCCAGTATGTCCAAGGTGATGTTTGATCATTGTGGGCAACTACAAATTTCCCCAAACTTAAAGAAGTTAATTTTTATTGTCCCATTTGGAATGTTTCTTGGACATATAGTGTGTAAGGAAGGAGTCTATGTAGATCCTACCAAGGTTGCGGTGATATTGAATAATTTTCCACCAACTAGTTTTAAGTAGTTGAGGTCAATTTTGGGCCGTATGGGATATTATCACAGGTTCATTCATAATTATGCTCTGATTACTACATTGTTGGAGAAATTGTTGAAAAGGTCTAAGTGTTTTGTCTAGACTATTGAATGTGATTCTGCATTTGATACGCTTAAGGAGAATCTTGCAAGTGTGCCAATTTTGGTTTATCCAGATTGGAATAAGGAATTCGATGTTCATATAGACACGCCAAGGATTGTTTTGGGAGCTATTTCAACACAACCCAAAGAAGGTAATTTTGATCATCCCATTTATTTCGCTAGTAGAAAACTTTCTAATTCAGAGAAAAAAACATACAATTACTGAGCAGGAATCCCTCTCCATGGTGTATTCATTATAGAAGTTCAGACACTATATTTTGGGTGGTCCTTTTAAATTATTGACAAATCATTCTTCTTTGAAGTACTTAGTTAATTTGCATGTCTTAGAAGGGAGGATATGAAGATGACTCTTGTTATTTCAAGTATTTTCATTTGAAGTCATTGTCAAGCTAGGTCGCTCAATTGTGGGTCTCAATCATCTATCTCGACTCGAGTCAGGTGAATCTTGTGGATCAGTCGATGACCAATTATCTTATGCATATTTATTTAAGGTTGAAGTAGTACCATATTATTTATAGTATATTTCATTATTTCTAGCAATTGGTAAGTGCCCTAATGATTACACAATGAATCAGAAGAGGCATATGGTCATCAGTGTTTCCGATTATCAACTTATTGCAGGCCAATTATATAAAATGGGATTTGATAAAATTCTATGTTGGTGTGTTTTGGACCATTAAAGGGACAACATTTTGTGGGAATGTCATTCAGGGGTTGCGGGAGTTCATGCTGGAGGTAAAGAAACTGCTCATAAATTATTGTAGGCTAGCCTATGGTGGCCAACATTATTTAAGGATTCTAAATATTATGCTAAGAAGTGTGATGTTTTTCAAAGGGTTTTATAATTAAGTGTCTCATTGGGATTAGCTTCCTTTATATCCATTCAAAGCCCTTGAAGCATTTGAAAATGGGCAGTTGATTTTGTAGGGCCTATTAATCCACTTGTGCGACACTTAAATGTTAGGTACATCATCACCACGACAGATTATCTGACGTGTTGGTCTGAAGTTGCTCTTGTTAAGGATTGCACTATTGATGCTGCTACACGTTTCATATTTGAAAATATTATCACCAAATTTGGTTTTCCTAGAAGTATTACTAGTGATCATAGCTCACATTTTATTAATGAAGTAATTAGCTCTCTATTGCAAAATTTTATGATTTAGAACCACAAAAGCAACCCATATCATTCACAATAAAATGAAACCATCAAATCCTTTAACAAAATACTAGAAAAGGGTATCTTTAAAATTTTCTTTGTGAATCAAGATGATTGTGATGAGCAAGTTTCAACGACTCTATGGGCCTATCACACTGCAGTCAAACAATTGTACAAGTATACACCATTTCAACTTGTTTATGGATGGGAAGTAGTGGTTCCAACTGAGTTTATAGTCCCAAATATTTTCATTTCTCAAGCCACTAGGATGTATGATGACGAGTTTATTACAGGGTGACTACAAGAGTTGTTGAAACTTGATAAGTAGATGTTCCTTGCAGACTTCCATCAAACTATTGAAAAACAAATTTAAAAGGCTTGGCATGACAGACAGATTAAGAAAAAGTCATTTTCAATTGAAGGCCAAGTATTTCTTTATGACAATAAATATATTAAGCATCTAGGTAAATTACAAATGCATTGGCTTAGGCCTTGGCCCATTCTATGTTGCGAAGATTAGAGAATCTGGAGCTATCAAGCTTGCTTATTTGGATGGTATCCCTTTTCATGGATGGGTTAATGGCGCACACCTAAAACCCTGCTTTAGCTAATAAAATTATTTTGATTTTGATTACTCTCTAAAAATGGAGTATTAGTTAGGTTTGGAGTTAATTCAGTTGCGTTATTTTTGTTAGTATTCTGTTACTTTTGTTAATCTCGTGTCTAGCTGTGTTAATAAATTAGTCTATTTTTATTGTGACCCACCACAACTCAATGTCATTGGGGAGATGTAAACGTGTCAATTCTATCAAATCATTAGTCATAAGTATGGTTTTTTTTTCCAATAAGTATATTATCTCCCATAACAGTTGTTTTCCTAATCTATTAATATTCAACGTCTTTCCGTATATGATTAAGTTATTATCCAAGTCTTGTCAATCCTTGGTTTAAATTTTCTAGTCAAGTCGAGAGATTTTATTCGGTACTAGTCCAACCATCCCGAAATTCCACTATGCATTCTATATAACTCTTACGTCTTGTCATTTGGTTATTATTACACTTCTGTATTCATAAAGTCTTCCACCTCCGCTTCTGTATCTTATGTGTCCATGTCTCCACCTTGTTGTCAACCTCCTATCCAATTTGTTTATAGATGCCAACCATTCTTGATGGGTCATCTTATCAAACCTATAGTTCCTTCGTTTCCTACTGATCTCATATTCAACCCACCAATGATCTTCTTAGAAAATATGAGAAAGCCTCCCTGGTCTATAATCATTTGTATGACCTTGTTCTTTTTCCTGCATTAAAGCCTGATGTGTTTATGTAGCCAAATTCATGACCAGGTTCCTGAGCTTCTCACAGTATTAAAGTGGACTTTCAACCACTAAAACAAACTACCCGGATGATATTGCAAGACCTTCCTATCTTTGGTACGACTAGTAAGGCTATGCACTACAAAACGTTCCTAATCATCAGACTTCAGGGGGGTTCTCTATGGATAGATAAGGAATACCTTATTCATGTTGATGATATTTGCAGGTTCATAGGGTTATCACCTTATGGCTTTGATGTGTCTATGACTTTCCAAAGTGTCTTCATGCGTAGCAAGAAGAAAGGAGATGATAATCTATATCAGAAATATGACACCCAACGTGAGGGTCGGGGGGGTGGTGACTGATTTCATAAATTATGAGTAGATCATTTTTTCCTGCCATATCATTTCCTGTAAACGCATGCGACAATATACTAGAGGAGAATGCCCATTGGACTCCATTTCTATCGTAGAAGCCTACAAAAAGGCTGAGCAGTTAAATTGGTCCAGTTTTTTGTCAAACGAGTTCTTTGAGGCTTGCAAAGATGTTTACAAGCGCGTTGCCTATTTTATTTTCAACTACATGGTTATTCCTCTTATAATGATGAAGTGGTGTGCTCCAAAAGCCAAATACCACACTAAAGTAGCAGATGATGAACCCTTAGCTTACGCATTGATCCATGGAGAACTATCACATATTTAGCTAACAAGGAGTTCAACGAACATGCATTCAAGAAATGGTATAACAAGATCACTGAGGTAACACAGAAGGTGTCTAAGGTTTTGATCCCTCTTCTCGACAAATATTCTCATCATATGAGGTTTGGTGTCAGCCACAACAATGCATATGTTTGACCACATCATTAATTCAATAAAATTTTCTATGAGGAAATTTCCCTTTTACATGATTGAAACTTCATTCCATACATAGGTAATTTCATGGCCAAGAATTTAAGGTATGCAATAGGATGGTGAATGATTCTATTATTTGGAAAGAATGCAACATCATTATTCTGGATATGAAACTCTATGGTCTTCTAAGAAATGATCAACATATTTTGAACAGGAACTTTAGCCACTAATGAAGAAGGTTCAAGAGTGAATATCTTACGTCTGCAATACTCTGCACTACTATATCTGAGGTTAGTTCCATGGTAAATTCATGACCTAAGTTCCTCAAGTTTTTAGTGTTTGCCTTGCTATTATTGCCCTTATTTCCTTTTCTCCATCTACCATTGTAGAAACCCTTCTTATTTTCACTAATTCGACTAGACTCTTCACTGGACTTCATTGTCAGAATCCCAATCCTCAGGCTTCTAGTCTAATTGATCTCACTGAAGAAGGATACTGGTGTAGCCATCTAAATCATTGAGGATCATCAACCCACATCACCCCCTCATTCTCATAAATCCTTGCCCAAAATTGATTCTTCATTTGAGAGTATTTCCGACCACCTTGACCGTAGTACAACCCTTGGAGGTATTACCGATATGGATATTGAGTCTATTCTGGTGGGTCCTATAATTTTTCTTGAAGCCTCCACACCAATATAGTCTCAACTAGAAGAAATTATATACTCCATTGGTTTCCTCCTTAGTTTCCCCTTCACCAGAATCTACTTCAATGCTCTCTGCCAAATGAGTTGCTACATTTGTTTGGGATCTAGAAAATTGTTGTGAAGTTTTGTCTTTAGTTGAACAACAACAAGATATCATTCTCTTGTTTCCTATGCTAGATATTGCTAATATTTGCATGGATATCTAGAAATAATAGAGCCAAGATGACGAGTCCTCACCACAAGGTCACTCAAAGAAGTTAGTTTCTAGCGAACAACCTTTACAGGCTCAGTTTGCACTGCCAGACACTATTTCCATTGATGATCTCCAAATTTGGTCCTCATCAAATTTATTTCAATTTTTCAAAGCCTCCACCCATAGTTAGAAGATCGCCTCACTCCCGCAAACTCAAAGCATCATAAAATTACCACGAAAAACAACAAGAACAACTTGCTTTGGTCACAAATGATCGAGATTAATTGTGTAATGACAAGGAGAAACTGGAGAAACAAGTTGAATATTTGGGATATAATTTTTAGAGAATGTGGCCTATAATGGCTAAATTTTTACTAGATGTTGCATAAGACTTCTCCATATGCTTCCTTACCAAATGTTGTGAGTACATTGAGAGTGCTTGCAAAAAATTTGTTGCAATGAACCAAGAGTCGCGAGGTATTGTTGCAAAACTCTGTTGAGCACTCCCAAATCCTTCTACTAATTATCAAGATCAGATTATTTATGGACTTGCTTAGGAATCATCAATCTGACACTCAGTTAGGCAGTTCATGGATGATTCCAAGGAAATTTTCCGCCAAGTTTCAAATTGGAGTGGTGTGCTCAGGAAGAAGAATAAACCATTATATCAACTTCGATAAATTACGTAGAAGCTATTTGATTAAGCTATGGAGGCCCTTGACTTAGGGAAGCCGAAAATTATTTTAGCCTAAGTTGATGCCTTGGACACATAGATCCACCAAATGGAAGAGGCATCACATGCAACAAAGTCAATGTCAAGGGACCTTTGGCCTGTTGCACATAACTATTTTGTCACAATGCATACTTTTCATACTACAACTGATGGAAAACTATAGGAAGTTCTTCATTATCGACCCGCTCAACCTACTACCAAGAATATTGATCATTTGTTGGTAAAGTTACCGATGTTTTGAGTACTTGGATAGTTGTTGTCAGTGCCTATACTAGATTGAAGGATGATGCTTCGCACGATGTACCAGAGTTGAGTCCTTCATTTGAAGGTGAACCAGATGCACAAAGAAGTGAAGCAACAATCGAAGAAGTGCAACCACAAACATAATCAAACACACCAAAAACAAATTTACTTGAGGGAGAGTTAATAAATTGTGGTCAGGGCCTGTTGGGTCCTTCGTTTTTGGAGGAAATTTTAGAAAATCTGATCAAAAAATGCTTGCAGAAAAGGAATGATCAAAATTTTCGAAAGTGACCACCAAAAAATGGGAAGAAATAGAAAAAGTTAAAATTTGGTACATTTGGACTTACAAAAGCCATGAAGGAAGGCCGCACATACTAGATTTTGAAAGAATCAAAGATGATAAGGACAAAAGCACCATAACTTGTCAAAGTGGACCTGATCAAGATAAGGATAAATGAACTTGCATGTTGATCAGATTAGACTAGATCAAGTGAGCACAATCTATATAAAAACCATTGGAGAACGAATTATGGGTTATAGAATTGAAGGTTCAAGACCTAGAGAGATGGAATTTTAGAGTTTGAGAGTTTTGTTGTTTTCATGCTTAATTGTTGTTGGAATGGAGTCTAATTTCTTCATCTAATATTCTATCATTTTCTTAGGTTGTAATGTGGCCCAAGGAGTTATGAAGATCTCATAAGCATACATTGATCTAAGATGTAATATTTCTAGCTAATAAAGAAAGGAGTTATTGCAAGAATTGAATTGCATTGCAATGTTTGGATGATGATTATGTTTCCCCTTTAAATTTTTAATTTTGATTGCAATAATCTCTCATTCTTATTGGTGATATGTATTTGATATACATAATATTTTTGTGCTATTGTTGATAAGTTGTTTGGAGTGTAATGTGAAATATAATGGTTAATTCATTCCTCACCACTCTGTTAGATCCCTTATATATGTAAATGTCTCAACACGCCTCAAATGACACGATTCTTATTTGTGAAGGAGTAAAAATGTCAGTGTTAAGCTAGACTACAATGACACCTTCATTGGCACCCTAAGGGTGAACCCTGGGTCTTTGCAGTTTATTTTTTATGCTAACACATATCTTTAATTTATAGTTGAAAAGGAGATTATATCTTATAATCACATTAAGACATAATCCAATATTTATGAATTGAGATATATGGATGGGATGGGTTGGATGTTATATGACATGGGGAAGTAGGGATCTAATGGATTATAGAGTAAGGGGAGTCTTCATAGGATCAAATATTATTGGGAGGGAAACCTTAGCATTTGAATACCAAACTTTAGGGTTAGTTGATGGAAGAGTTTTAATGACACCACATTAATGCAATTGTGGGTTGGTGGTGCTTTTATTGGTTTTGATGATGCAAAGGCCCCAACTGAACCAATCCTATTGCATTTATGATCTATAAACCTAAGAAAATGAATATCTTGTAATGTACTGATAATCAGACCTTGATAGGATTGTAAGGGGTTTACGTTAAATAAGAAGGATGGATAGGAGATCAAATAATTAGGATGGTGCATAATTCAAATGGTGTCGATCTCATGAATGGGATTCAGATCAAGCATGCATATCAATGGAATGGATAGGATTGGGGCATAACTTTATTTCCAAAAAATTCATAAGAAAGTTAAGCAAAGACAATGATTAACCTCACAAACTATAACTTGAAACCTAACACCAAAAAAAGATTTTTAAATTGATAGAATAACCAAGCAAGGGTTGATTAATGAGAAATTTGGTGGGTAATAATGGCATCCAAAATGTGACTTATATGTGAATACATTTGTTCACAATTTTGACACATTCTACTTATCCAAATTTTAACTATGTGTTCTATTTATCACTTGATGCATTCTACCTATCATTTAACTTCATACATACATCACTCAAATTTGGTATGGGGAAACTGTAGCTATTACAAAGGGTATCAAAATTTGGGTTCTAAAAATCTACATATGTGAGCCATACAAAGTACCAACTAAATGCAAATTTACTTTCATTGCTTCATATTCATGAACTTAAATCTAAAACCTTTAAGTGTCGAATCGTGCATCATGAAAAATGTACCATGTTTTATAATGCAATTTTATAGTATGTTTGCTTTGAACAACTTTATTTAAAACTTATGTATCAACCCACATTCATAGTAGCTCTTCTAGACAAGATGATAATCTATTCATGAATGCAACATGTACACTGTTGAAAATGCAACAAGATGATGGAGCTTAGTGAAAAGAAGTCACCTTCACTAAGTGGGCCCTCAGGCTATTTTTGGTGCAAAGTCTATTTTTAGACATATGGATCATGGTCTATGAGTTGTAGGATGCTATTTATGGATGATTGGTCAGTGTTGGTAAAAATAGATGGACCTCTATTTTTAGACATATGGGTGGAGTCTATTTTTAGACTGCCAATCAAAAAAATAGAACAGTCAAATATTATTAGCTCTTAATAATATTTGGACTATAAACATTATCTTATCCTCTTGCAGCACTTCAGTTCGAGCTACGGATGTGGCACATGCAACTACTAGAAGGAAATATGCTTTTCCTATTGGTTAGTTGAGCTATTGCATGATGGACTTCAGTTAGAACTCAAGTGATTGAGTTTGGTGGAGTTGATTGAGGAGTTGATGGAGTGTTGTGTTCAGTTTGACTTAGTTGAACTAGGTTGTATTTAGTCTAACTAAAAAATACACTAGTGATGAGTGGTGTGAATTAATTATTAATTAATTCACTAATTATTAACTCATAAATCAACTAAATAATACATCAGTTAACTCAGTGCATGGACAGTTCAATGGAGACAAGTGTTAGAGGTGGGTGAAAGGGTGAAACTACTATCAGTTGTGACTATAGTTGTGCATGAGATTTGCACAATCATTGATTGAGATTGCCAATGAGGATTGCGCAGTGCAAGCCAAGGGAATTCGAACTTGGATCTGATCCATTCTCATCTTGGATTGCGCAGTAGAGGCAGGCAAACAGTGGAGGAGATTTGAACCCGGGACTTATTCAAATCTGAGTTGGTTTATGTGTAGCAGGTGGAGATAGTACTGAGTACTTGTGAAAAGTATTGTACTATGTATTGTTACATGTTATCTATCATTATAATATATAGATAGTTTGGGGTTTTCAGTTGTATGCTTTCCCCATTATAATATACAGATAGTTTGGGGTTTTCAGTTGTTGATATGTGCGATTGATGTTTCAATGTGCGCATGCGATTGTTTCTTAATTCCGTAAATTGATGATCAATGGTAGAGGAGGTTGTGTATTATGCATGAATTCTACAAATAGTGTATAATCAGGATAATCTTTGTGAATAAGTGTTATATTATTCAAAATTTCTACATACACCACGCTTTATAATGCAATTTAAGTCATGATTGTTTTCAATATTCATCAACAACTTGATAAAACCCAAGTATAAACCCACATCCATAGTAGATTTCTAAAAGATTATAAGATTCATCATGCAATGTGTACCAAAATTTATTTAATGTAAATTTACTTTCATTGCTTCACCTTCATAAAAAACTTAAATATAAAACCTTTAGGTATCAAACCATGCATCATGCAGAATGTACCATGTTTTATAATGCAATTTTATAGTATGTTTGTTTTGTACAACTTGATTTTAGAACTTAAGTATCAACCCACATACATAGTATCTCTTCTATACAAGATGATAATATATTCATGAAAGAAAAATGTACACCATGTTTTATAATGCAATTTTAAGTTATGATTGCTTTAGACTTCTACACCATGATAAGATTCATGAATGCAAAATATACCATGTTTTATAATTTGCAATTTTACTATATACATATATATGATTGATTTGAATATTCAATGAACAACTTGACAAAACCCAAGTATCAACTCAAATCTATAGTTTCTTCTACAACATTATAAGATTCATCATGGAAAATGTATAAACTCCAAAACTTTGGTATAAAATATCAATTCATAATAAAGAGTTCTACGAAAAATATGTACAAAATTTATATCATGATAAAAGTTTATAATAAAAAGATTATCAAACGCAAGTACACGTCAAGGAGAATCTCACTCGCATATACGATCTATCATCATCCTCATGGGTGCCTTGCACAACGTGTGTAATATGCAAATATAAATAAGAATGTGTACTTTTAAATTAAATTTTAATGTATTAAAATTAAATGAAAATATTATCATCAAAACAAAATTATAAAAGGTTTCAAATTCCACACAATATGTCTAGAGTGCCCATCATCAAAACATCCTCCTAGGTGCCTTGAACAACATGCTTGTGCATCATCCTCCTGGGTGCCTTGAAAAACATTCTTTGTCATCATACTCATGGGTTCCCTGCACAACATGTGTAATATGCATATATACATAAGATGTGTACTTTTAAATTAAATTTTAATGTATTTAAACTAAATATGAATTTTATCATCAAAACAAAATTATTAAAGGCTTCAAGTTCCACGTAATACTTCCAGAGTACTAGTCATCAAAACATCCTCCTGGGTGCCCTGAAAAACATGCTCATGTATTCTTTCTTCATGGTGCTCACACTACATCATGTCCTCATGGATGCCCTGTACAACACATGTACATGCATATATAAATTTATATAAATTTAGTTTAATAACAATTTAAAATTACATATGAAAATGAATGGAAGTTAAAATGCATGAAAATTTTCTAGAGGATCCAATCCCCATAGATGACTCCATAGCTAACATCCCTGGAGAAGGAAAAATGCCTTCACAAACTCAAATTCAAAATTTTTAAAATTGTAAGATATATCTTTTTTTTTCTAATTTATAAAGTTTACAACTTGCTTTAAATAGTTAAATGACTTGCCTCAATTTATAATGAAGCAAATTTGAAATATTCAATACTTATGACAAGCCAATCTCTGGCACATCTCCTAATATGGAGGAAGAGAGTCACACAGTGCCAAAAATTCTAGATGGAATGGAAATATGTGAAGATTTTCTTATGTAACTATTTCTTTTACAAAAATTTATTCACAATATCAATATAATAAAAGTAAATTATTAGTATCGACATGTTCATAAAAAAAATTAACATCTCTCAACATATCTTCATTTGAACCTAAACCCAACAATGTTCTATCAAAAATTTCATTCAACAATCAAGTTAACTGCAAATGGTGAACATATGAAAGATTCGTGTTAGATTATATATCTGGAAAAATATACAAAATGTATGTGAATCCATTTTAGAACAAAATTAGATCCTTATAATTTACATTACATTAAAACATCTCTTCTAAACATAACACATATGAATCCCATGCCCTCTTCCTCATGACCAATTAGGTCTTACCAACCATCACAGAAATCCTTTGCATACGCTCTAACCTATTCAATATTCATGTTATATTTAAATACAAAATTAGCACGTGCATCAACTCATGCTCTTTGTCAATTTAAACCAACATCAATTCCAGTCAATGCATTTTGTATGTTGTCTAGAATAGAATCCCTTTCTTCTCAACCAATCTAAGAATTGCCATCCATCTCTAATAGCAAAGTTACCAAACATGGTAGTTGAGGTACCAAAGGAGGCGGAGGATGCGGCAATGCCGTATCCTTAAATGCACCCTTCTGATTATATGTCTAACCTTTTCCAACACCATAATATTTGAATGGAAGGTCAGTATAATCATGTTTCATACTCCCAAAAAAATCTACATAAAAGAATAAGGAAAAATAATGTTGAACCTCGTCATTCCATGGAATCTTATCATACGTTGTGGGGAACCTATGATACAAATGGTGGGTTATTCCAAGGTGCTTGAAATATTGCACCTTCAACATATTTTTTTTTTACACTTTTTTAAAATTAAACATAGATTCGGCTTGTTCTTTTGTGACCCTCCTATCCACCTCAACCCATTTATCAGGACCCATCATTGTTTCCTTACAATGCCTCATCATATCCATAAAGCCATTAGTTGTTGGCCTAAGGTTCTTATAAATATCAACAAATGTATTTAGAGAGTGCAAAACTATTTCTAAGCTTTGTTGACTCTCTGCAAGGAGCTCCAAGATCCCAAGCTCGTCCTTCAATTTTGAATAATGAGATGTACACCTATGTAATGTACACTCTTGGACATTTGTATCCCAAGGAAGCTCATTAGGAACATCTAACAAATAAGTGGTTAATGGTGTATAGTATTCTTATTGAAACACCATCCTTGGCCTACCTTGACATTCTTCTACATTTTCACCCACTGCTTCAATATAATTACATAAATATTAAAAAATTTCGATGTATTTATATACATGCAAAATAGACATACATGTATATGCACTTATAATTAATTATTTACGTACAAATATTTTTTAACATAAATAAATTTAAATTATTTAATTTATTAGATGCAGGGACATGAGCTGATTGAGATTCATGATCACCCATAGATTGTTGAGCTCTCTCACATGAAGGTACATGAGTTGATTGAGCTTGTTGACCACCAGGAGAAGGTTGAGCACCCTCACATGACGAGCTAGTGAGAGATGCTTCTAAAAAAATATTTATAGTTATAATTAATAAAGCTAAAATGAAAAAAATCAATTCAATATGATATGATGTACATATGATTCTAGTACAATATCAATTATAAGTAATTTAACACATAAACATATATATATATATATATATATATATATAAATATATATATATATATACCATGATGATGATGTAATGTATGATGGTCCACCACTAATTCATTTGATTCTCTCCTCGATTCACTAACAATCTCTCCAGCATGAATATAAGTTTGCGCTTCAGTCAATGCTTGAGACTCAATTGATGTCCTATCTCGTTTACGCCTCAAAGAATCAGTTGTTGACTGCTCATGTGTTTACATAGACCCTCGATCCACAGACACACCCAAGTTACCTCATGCATTTAAAAATATTTAAATTACTATTTAAAAGGGTCAATAATTCAAAAAGTTAATAAGACAAATAAATGTAACTATTTAGGGCTTTCTTCAAAATTATTTGGTGTATAACTTTGGCCCAAGATAAATAAAAACGATAAGTAAATACTCAATATTTAAATTTTCAATTCAAATATATTCAAGGCTAGAAACACAAATGCTAAAGTTCACATCTTGAGAATTAAATACAAAATTTTCTTAAACTTGTCACCCCGATAATTCACCATGTACTAATTACACAGTGCGGTCACACTTAGTATAGTATTGAAAGAACCACATGGTCAATAAAAACACCACATTCATAACTAAAAGAACACACATATCAAAGATATCTTACAATGTCCATCAATAAATTTTGATCAAGTGGTTCTTGATACCAAATCATCTTTCACACATAAATATTGAGTTGGCATTTTCCCATACAATAGATCACTAGACTTCCCTTTAACATTTACACAATGACTTATGTTAAATCACTGAAATTGACTAGCAATAATTTTTTCTTCTCTATGTAGTTTTCTTAACTTCTCCTTTTTGACTTGGTACACACCTTGCATCTAGTTGGACACAAGTTTAGAATTGGTGAAGACTACAATGCCATTGGATCCATAGTCCCTAGTTGTTCCTAACCCTTCTACAAGTGCAATACAATATCCTTAATTGTTTGTTGTCCTCTAGGTACATCCATTTTACTTTGGAATACTTTGTTCATCACAATATTGTATAACACATATGTAATCACTACTTGTCATGGATTGGGATAACAATAAACTTCAATGCATAATGTCCAATTTTCAACCATGTTTAATGGGTTTTCTCATTGCTATAAAAAAAAATTCAATAAAATGAATAATATATTTCTTTTTGCAAATGGGTTGGCCATAAAAAGTTTGTAGAGGACGTTGTTTGATCAAGAACCTTAGGGAATAATGATGAAAAATAAGTATCTAAAATCAAATCCTATCATGGAATGCATTATCAATACTGGGAACATGGTTATCATGGAACGTAGGGAGAGGCTCTTGGTTAGATCCCACGATCAAAGGAGAGGGGATTTACTTTCTCTCTCCAAATCTGAAACATCATCAAGGAGATTGTTACTAGCCTAGAGTTTGGTTTATTCTTGTGTTGAGACATATGCGAAAGTAGTCAAACTTTAAGAGGGAGGAGTCCAATTTTACTTCCCTTGGCAACATTATTGTTGATTGATTGTTTCAAGTGGAGAGATCAAACTTGTCAATTTTTTAGTACTGTAAAGTTCAAATTTAGTTTCTTTTTAATAACCATGCAAAGAACCAATCAATAAAACCCCACAATTTTTAGTTTTTGTCCTTAGCATTCTATTTCAATAAAACCCATCAATTTTATTTTTTTAACAGAACATTCAATTTCAAACCAACTTCTTTCCTACCATTTTAAAATCTTTATTCCATTATTTTAATATAATGTTGAAAATAAAACCCCACATTTAAGGTTTTCTCTTCAATGTTATATTAATGGAATGAAGATTGCAAAATGGTGAGAAGGAAGCTCCTTCAAAATCAATTGTTCCTTCATTAAAAAATGAAAATTGTGGATTTTTAAAAATTGATTCTTTGCATTGTTATACAATTTATACTAAAAACCATTTTGTTAGATAGTACTAAAAATTTGTCAAGTCTGTTAGATCTCCATTTGAAGTAAATTGTAGGTGATAAAATTAACAAGGTGTAATAACCATATGTCCTACAAATTGAACAAGGGTGATTATGGGTGCTCTCTCCAAATCTGAAACATCTAATAGATTTTGGGTTGTATACTTTGACATATATTCAAGTTGGAGGAGTGTGGAATGATGGTTCATAAGTTTGGCTTCAAGCTGAAGAAATTGGGTTTGCAGGTGTGTTGGCTTCATAATGGAAGGATTATGTTAGTGGTATTACCATATTTGGACTCTTGTTGTTGGACATGGTTGATACTCTACATTGGCCTTGGAATCGCTCTCTACGGATGCTAACAAATAAATTAGGATATGAGCACTTAATTGTAGTCAATGAGGATGTATAGAGGAAATGGTGGTGTCAATTGATTTGGAAATGGAAAGACGTTATATTGACTATGGTTACCACTTCAATGGGAATGGGTAGACAACTTCCAAATGTAGATTAAATCTATTAATACGCCTCTATTTCACAAATTATGTAAAGATGGGAAAGAATAAGCAAAGAGTTTCAGAGTTGCATAGTTTCACTATAAATAAACTAATTTTTAAAATGAAATACAAACATATTTGTATGAAAAAATTCAAATTTAAATATATAAAAAATGCAAACTACAACAAATTAGAAACTGCAATCTAGAAAGAAAAACAAAAAAATCCATAAATTTAAGGTAACACTCTATTCCTTTTTCTCCCTTCTAAAAAAACAATATAGACTTCAAGAAAACACAATTTGGATCAAAGTACAAAGGATTAATATATTTGTAATACTTTATTCTTTCTTTGTTTAACCAAAAACAAAAACAATAATATAACAAGTAGCAATGTAATGTGCAATGTAAAAGTCTCTCCTTTTCCTCCATTTCTTGTCAAGCCTAATGTGTTAACCACCAAGGTTGTTTCTAAAAATATGAATTCCTCTAAATCAGATCTTCTTGTTAATTTTCTAGGTCTAGGATATCATATTTTAGCTCCAGTACTATTGGAAACATGTTCAACCAATTTAATCCTTCTCCTTCAACTAATAATCCTTAAAAGGTGATTAAGAAACTTACAATTTTTCACTACAAGATAGATGTTAATGCCATTCCTTACCATGCGACCTTTCCTAAGTTAAATAATTGTCATTCTTGCATGGTTTATAGATGTCCTTTTTTTAATACCATGCCCAAAATCATAATGGAAAACAGGTTTGATTGGTACAAGTGAGACTAAAAACCTAGTTACATTTAAGAAGAAGGTACAATTGGTCATAAGTCATATTAAAGACCTTATTCTAACCATGCACTTGACCTTGAAATTCACAATATGTGCAATTTTTCAGTGACCATCAATACAAAAGTAGGCAATTATTCTACAATCATTTTGGAGCATCAATGAAAACACTTGACTAGCGGGATATATCAACCTTGATGGATATCATTTGATTATTCTTCATCACTAAAAGGATAACACTCTTTTAAGAGAACCAATAGTAGCTCCATCTATTGAAAATATCCCTAATCCTAAGGTTCATTATATTTAAATAGGACTCAAGGCATGTATTCCATATTCATGGAAGGGGGACACTCATCTATTGTCTAAATAAATTCCAATCATAATTAAAATGGAATATGAGATCATAATGGATCTTGGAAATATTAGAACTTGATGGAGACTATTCTTGTGAAGGTGATGATCTTGTGTTCATGTTATATTTTCCATCTAGAAAACCGTTTTAATTATCCTATGTTTTGACCTTTTCTCATACTAGTAATAATTATGAATTTGAAGTCTTACACCATAATTTGAATAGAGCCTTGTCATTATGATACAAGCATCTACAGGTTTGGGTCATCTAAAGATGGTTATTCATATGACCAAAAGAGTTTGTAACCTAATAATACTTAGGAATTTAGATGTTACAAAGAAATACTCAATGATTTCAAGGAGCTAAAGCAAAGAAAAAGAGAAGGAACAAAGGATATGGATTGAGTGCACAAAGGACATCTAAAACAAATTGTGGGTGTTGTACTATTAGAATCCCAACGTACCTATTTGGTTTCATGTTACAATGTTTTAGTGAGGTTGCATATGTCCAAACAAGAGGCTATTGATTTATTTGAACTAATTGGAAACGTAGATGAATGATGACTTACACGGTTAGGATTTTGGAGAAATGAATCTCTTGAGGCTCTGGATTTAGAGATTCCAATCTTAGATGTCATCCCATGAAAAAATTCAATAACCCTCTTGAATTTCATTTCAAAAGTGTCATCTCATCTAGGTATCAATGTACATCTATGCACATTGGATATGGGTATCAATGAAGTCCTCACTTATGTGCCTTATATTGATATATGACTACACTTATCTAATTGGAGTAAAATTGTTGTTTTTTCTATTACCTTCATCCAATCACCTTCAAGAACATAAAATGTTTCTTTTGATAAGTTTCCAAACATGATTCACTGATGTAGGAGAGTTTAATGATGTAGTTCAAGCCATGCAATAGAAGGCTAGATGGGTCTAGCATAAGACCTGAGAATTTCTACTTTAAGCATGGAACTCTTAACATATATATTCATATTCCAAACTATTATAATGAGGACAATGTTTGGTCTTTTTCCAAAGAACACAATAGTTGATAAGGTTTATATTGGCATGATTCTTCTATAAGTTTATATGAAAACAATGAAGATGAATATTCTAATGAGGATCGTGTAGCACTCAAGTTGTAATATCAATGGTCACACTTCCACCTCTGGTGGAATAAGCACAAGAAATCAGATTTCTAGCTTAATTTATCACATTGACAACTTAGATTGCTATCTGGTGGTTTGGCCTATTAATCCTACAATTGTCTATGGCTAGTTGAGAGATATATTCATAACACTTATCATAGGAAACTTTATCTTTTACATATTTTTATATATTAAGGGAAATGTTGCACCATCTTCAACTAATTCATGGTCCTTTGGGGATGCAATTATTGATTTCTCTTAAGGTATGGAGCTTTATCTTTTAATAGGTAAAAAAATTGATATTAAGTTCTTCACTAATTGTTAGTTTGGAATGATGCCTTGGGTAGCTATTGCAATAAAATAGTAGCTATTGCAATAAAATACTATACAAAACAATATAATGGGTATGGAAGAGTAATGGATCCCATGTTAGTAAGCAGTATATTGAATTTTGTGTATGTAACAAAGTTCTTCTTGTGGAAATATGGCTACTGGAACACCATGGATATAGCTCATGAACAAGATAGATTTTACATTTGTTGGGGATGTCTAGTTTGGGTTCCATTTATATATACATCTCCAACATTATATCTTGTGCATCATCTCATTAGTTAGGGTCTTGAATTGTCATTGGGCATACTTATTGTTGTATGCATATTCATTAACTATGATTTTCATAGGCAATAGAAAGAAATGATAGTAGCAAACGAAAAAGGTGGTGACTTTCTCATACTTGATTTTTTGATGCAGTGGGTTTGGGTTGACATGAGGATGAGACCAAGTTTTCTCACACTCCTAAATGAAGCGGAAAACTTCAATAATTCCTCCAGCACCCAACAAACTTGAAAATTAGTAAAACAAATATTCTGCCTATAACAACTCAACGAAAACAAATTCATAGCTAACAAGTCAACAAAAATGAGTGCACCTCTAACAACACAACAACAAAAAATTCATAACATTGTCAAAATACCACAACAATAGTGCCAAAATACTGAAACAATAGTGTCAGACCGTAAATAAATTGCCAAAAGACTGCAACAACAGTGCCAAAGGACCACCATAATAGTTCTAGACCACCACACCAGTACCAAAAGACCGCAACAAAAATAGAAAGAACAAGTATATATAGTGCAAAAGAATTGCAAGGGCCTCGTGGCCCATAAATATATAATAAAAATTTCAGTCGAAAATAGTTGTTCAGTTGAACAATTATTTTGACGAAAAAACTAGTGGTCGGATCCCCCCCCCCCCGGGCCAAAAATCTGTTGCACGATATTTGAGGTTGTCGTTAACTTAAAGTGCCAAACTTTTAGCCGAAAGTTAAATTTAAACATTCAACCAAAAATAAAAACTAGTTCAATAAAACAAATTAAATAGTTTGCCCAAAAATGCAGGATCACGATTTTTCCACAAGCAATTCACACAAAATTGTAATTGAGCTTCACAATTTCACCCATATATATGTGTGTGTGTGTGTGTGTGTGTGTGTCTATATATGTATGTATGTATGTATGCCCGAAAACACAGGATCACGATTTTTCCGCAAGCAATTCTCACAAAATTGTAACTGAGCTTCACAATTTCACCCATATATATATATATATATATATATATATATATAATATAGAGAGAGAGAGAGAGAGAAGAGAGAGAGAGGAGAGAGAGAGAGAGAGAGAGTCTAGCTTGGGTGGTTAAGTGGAGAAGATGTTATCCTCATCACCTAGGTTGAAATCCCACTTGTGACATGTTTTCCCCTCCAGTAAGTTCTTGAAGGTGGGATGAGATGTTTCCAAAAATAAGCCCAAGGGGTTAGCTTAAATTATTTTCATTAACATCATTGGGAATTTGGCTCTTTTTGTGCAGACAAGTGCCTTGTTTGGATATCGTAGCAGTCAACATTGATAGGTTCACTAAGAATGTCATCCATGATTACTCGTGGGGAAACATCCCTTGAGTTTCCCTATGAGGCTTCCTTTGAAATATATGTATGTATGGATACCACAACAACTTGATAATGTATAATTGTACATAACAAAATCAACATATAAAGGAGAAAATTTTGTAAAATGTGGTACATATAAGGGGAAAATGATAGCAACTTCTTGTCAAACCCATAAATTCAATGAGTTGGACAATTTTTTCCACGTCAATTTTTTCAGTATTCCAAATGTTTAAAATTAAATGTTAAATATTAGTGTAGGAATAATGTATTTTATTGATGACTTCTAATGATCATTGATACCACAAATATAAAAATCATAATGAAATCCAATATGACAATTTTATATGGTATTGGAATATAGAATACTTATGCATCCATATACATGGGATTCTTGTGGGTGTTGTTTGAATGTTTGCATGTGATAACAACATTCAAATACACAATATTTCACATTTAAAACAATTTCTATGACTTTAAAATCTCTCTCTCTCTCACAAATCCCTGTGTACCTCAAGACATATGCTTGTTTGAATCATAAACTTGGGAGGTTGGGTAACTAGAAAATGGATCCAAGGCTATTAATTGACACAACCCACCTAGAACCGAAGTAGAATGGAATATAGTCAAGTTCCAGTTGGAAGACCCTCAAAAAAGATATTTGTATGGAAATCTAAAAGGTGTTTTCCTTGATTCATATTTTTATTTTCATTGAACAATTTAATACATATCTTTATATTAAGTTAATGTGGCCTTGGTTTCATGAACATTAGGACACTTGGAAATCTGGGATAAATCTAAAAATAGATGTGTCATTAGTGTAACAGCCCTGTTAAAAAATCCATGTAATAAAGTTAATAAAGGAAAATCACAACCAAGGTCATGGGACACATATTGCAAGTTGAATGTTGGGCAAAAACATAGTGATGGGGATCACTTGTGATTTATTAATGGCTATGGAAATTTGTAAAGGCAATGACAAAGGTTTTGGAAAGGCATGAGGCATTTATTGGCATTTTATTTCTAAAAATAGTGGAAAATAGGAGAAAAGGAAGGTGAAAGGTCACAAGTTACATGTGAGGAGGAAAATGGAGGAAAATAATGGAAAATGTATTAAAAATAGAAACAAG
The DNA here is from genome assembly GCA_000404065.3 of Pinus taeda. Taxonomy (NCBI): domain Eukaryota; kingdom Viridiplantae; phylum Streptophyta; class Pinopsida; order Pinales; family Pinaceae; genus Pinus; species Pinus taeda. Next base: position 31,397 of record APFE031040679.1, read on the forward strand.
AAATTCCAATTTAATTTTTCCTTGAATTAAATTGAGAATTAAATCGAAATTATATTCTCATAGCAACTTGTAATAGTTAACTAAGCTAATTTGACCTAGTCAGCTCAGTAAATTTGAGTTGGAAGTCTATCTAGAGTCATGTAGAGTGATCCCTAAGTTAGGGTCCTAGGTTGAGTTCTTTTGAGTTGTAATTAATTAACTCAATCTAACTGAGTTATAGTTAGCTAAACTAGTTCTAATTGTTTGAGGAACTAGTAAGAGGTCTAGTAGTGGGGACATGCACTAATGCATCTTTAATGCCACACCAGTTAACTGAATAGTCACTCATAAATAACTCATGCATGTGAGTTCAGAGAATGACCTAGTTGAGATTAGAGTTCAAGGATAATGTATTATCAGTTGCATAATTTTTCGAGTTGTACAGATGGTGCATGCAATTAGTTGAGGGCCTATGGATGGATTATGCAGTTATGGAGTGAGGATTTCCCAATTAAATACGAGCTAATTCTCCCAGAAATTGCACAAGGAAGTAGGGGCTTGGCAAGCAGAAAATTTGGCTAAGTGTTGACTTTTGAGGCAGAGAGTTAGATTGTACTAGTGCATGAATTGTTCGGGTTGAATAAGCATTGTATTTTCTTCTCATATCTTCTGGTTAATGAAATATAGATATTTTAGGCTTTGAGAAGTTTCTTTCCCCCAGAAAATATTGTGTTATGTGCAATCGGTATTATTCCTTTTCCGCTTATTTTTTTCATCGACCAATTTTGGTTTCCACTTATGAGTAGAGTATATTATTGTCTTATGTTTTATCATATCACATAAGTTTTTGAATCTACGGTAAAAATCTACATGGTATCAGAGTTGAAGACAATATAGAAGAGGAGAATTTGAGTTTGTTGTGTAGGGGAAATTAAATTTGCAAGTTCATACTTCAGAGTCAGCAATATGTCATTCTATGGTTTATGACTTGAGTATGCCTTGGAGGGAAACTCAAATTACATAGCTTGGAAGGACATGATGGAGGTAGCGATGGAAGACAATGGCCTTATGGAATTCATAGATCATGATATTCCTAAACCTCCAACATCAAATGCTAAAGATCTAGCTGAATGGAGAAAGTGTGTGGAAAAATCGAGAAGGATTATCCTAGAAGAGGTTCAAGATCACATTGCCTTGAATCTCCATGGTAAGGACACCCCATTTGCAATGTGGAAGACATTGATGGACCTATTTCAAAATAACAGTGACCACAGGAAGTTGGCACTGAAGGAAAAACTCAACAAGATCAAGATGGAGAAGGGCGACCCGATTCCGAAGTACTTTACCAAGTTCATCCAATGTCAGGATGAGCTTGGAAGTTTCAGGATTACTATTGGCGAAGATGATCTCGTGAGCCTAGCACTTTTAGGACTTCCCAAGAGTTGGTGCAATTACCAGGACTCTGGTAATGGGAGGGAGAAGCTACGAGAGTGGAGCGGTTGTGGTCTAACTTGGCACAGGAAGAGATTTGGTGGAACACCAGAAACAACTCCTCATCAAAGCATGATGATGAGGAGAATTGTGCCTTAGCGGGTAAGGCAAATAAATGGAAGGGGAATTCATCCCATTCCAAAACAAATTATTATCGGGGCAACAAGAAGAATGACATGTCGAAATTAAAGTGCTTTTATTATCATGCACTGGGACATTTTTCCACAAAGTCTCCACTCAAGAAGGTCGATAATAAACCCTCGAGAGGAGTGGCAGGTGAGGCTCTTACTTCACAATTCAAATTATAATTTACCATCATCGCTTGTATGTTGTTATTGATGATGGGTAGTTTGTGGTACTTGGACAATGGAGCTTCTTTCCACATGACTAGTAACAAAGATCCCTTCAGTAACTTGGAGGAGAAGGATCTCCAAATGCATATTGAGATGGGTGATGATGGGAGGTATAGCACTACCGGGATCGATACAATTACCTTTCAGAGGGAATCAATTTCTCCCCTCACTTTGCAAGATGTTATACATGTTCCTAGTTTGAAGAAGAACTTGGTATTTGTTGCCATGTTGGAGGATAAAGGCTATGATGTGATATTTAGTAAAGGAAAGGTGTTCCTTCGTCACATAGCTATAGGACAGGTGAAGAGGATAGGGGTTTGAGTGAAGCATCTCTACAAGTTGGAGGTAGAATATTGTACTACCTTGAGCACGAAAGTAGAGAAGGTGCAGAGCCGAGACATCAGTGAGCTGTGGCACATGAGGTTGAGTCACTTGCACCATGGCGCTTTGAAAATCATGCAAAAAATGTCTTTCGGCCTTCCCAAGGGTACACTAGAGTAGGTAGACACATGAAAAGGGTGTACATTTAAAGTACACCAAAGATCCCTTTCATTACAAAGACACTCGAGCACAGGAGATCCTTGATCGAGTTCAATCAGATGTGTGTGGACTGTTATCGGTAGCATCCATGGACAAGCACACGTATTATGTTATATTTGTGGATGATTTTTCACATAAGTGTTGGATATTATTTATAAATAAGAAAGATGATACTTTTGCAAAGTTTTGTGAATTTAAAGCACTAGTTGAGAAAAATACTGACAAGAAATTTAAATCTCTTAAGAGTGATAACAATGGAGAGTATGTGTCGAGTGAGTTCAAAAAATTTTGTGCATCAGAAGGAATTCAATGGGAGTTGATAGCACCTCAAAACCCATAGTAGAATGGGGTGGCTGAAAGGAAGAACAAAAGCATTGTAGGAGAGGCACACATAGTGTTGCATGATCAAGGCCTACCATTACACTTGTGGGTTGAAGCATACAACAGAACTATTTATTTACAAAACAGAATGCCTTATCGAATTCTTGGGATGAGTACAATGGAAGAGGATTTTTCAGGGAAGAAACCAAATGCGAGACACTTCAGGATTTTTGACTCATTAGTCTACTACCATACAACCAAAGATGCACGGAAAAATCTCGAGTGAATAGCTGGGTTGGGGATATTTGAGGGGTATACTGGTACACCTCACAACTATTGGGTGTACCTGCCAACCAACAGGATGAAAGTGATTCACAGAGATGTAAAAATCAATGAAGAGAAATCCATGAGATGTCCCCTTGAGAGGGAGCTTTAGCTACATGCAGTTGAGGAGCTTCTAGCTCCAAAGGAGGAACCTCAAGATGATTTGAAGTCACCACATGCAGAGGATCAGGGAGTGGAGACACCCACTCATGTAGAGTCTTCCAGAGATGGGAGAAAGTGCACCAGAGAGATTGATAGGCTATTGAATGATTCCAGAGGGAATGTGGGAACACCCACATCACAGTGCATGAAGAGGGGGTCACAAGAGAGGTACACAGACTACATGTCTATGATGAGTGAATTTGTAGAGATTGAGTTATCCTCTTTTGAGGAAGCAGCGCAACAACAAGTTTGGGTTGATGCCATGGTTGAGGAGTATGAATCCGTTGTTAGGACAAGTGTTTGGGATGTGGTCCCAAGACCGACAAACAAGTTAGTGGTGAGTTCCATATGCCTTTACAAGGTAAAGAAAGTAGCGAATGGTAATTTGGAGAAACACAAGGCCAGGTTTGTGGCCAGAGGTTTTTCTCAGTTGGAGGGAATTGATTACAATGAGACTTTTTCTCCTATGGCAAGGTACTCATCAATCAGATCTGCTCTAGCACTGGTAGTGCAGATGGGATGGAAGATACATAAGATGGATGTAAAGACAACATTCCTCAACGACATGACTTAGGAAGAGGTGTATATTGAGAAACCTAAAGGATTTGAGACCTTCAACAAAGAGTAGCATGTGTTCCGACTCAAGCGAGTGACATATGGACTGAAAAAAGAACCCCATGCTTGGTACACCAGGATCGATAACTATTTCACCAGGTTGGGATTCACCAAAAGTGAAGCAGATGCGAACCTTTACCATATTGTGATTGAAGGTAAATTGTGTTGGAAATACTAAGAGGGGGGATGAATCAATATCTATTAGCAATTATAACTTCTAAATATTTTCATAGCATTACTTAATATTCAATTATTATTAATGTTTATCCAGTAACAACAATAAACAAAAGAACACAACAGGCACAACTCTGGGTCAAAAACCACTGAACATTTTTCTATTAAGTTCTTTAATATTCAGCCCCAACTAAGATGAAAGTTAAAACTTCCTTGAAATATATAAAAAAAATCTTCACCGTCTCCCACTAGAAGGATACCCCAATGCCCTGGTTTCTTTAGTAGTCAACTAAATGGATACCCCAACATCCTAGACCAACCTACCACCCTGAAGTAATAAAATTATTATCTTGACACTTCTGTATAAAATTATTATCTTGACACTTCTGTATAAAATTATTATCCTCCCATGTGGAATCTTTAGCGGTTAAGTTCTTCCACTTGATGAGATACTTTGAAATTGATTGATTTTGTAGTTGTTAGGTTCTTGTTTCTGTGATTGCTCCAGGTTACAATATTATTTTTCCTTCCTCATCAATTTCTATCAATATTGTTTGAACTGGGATCTTCTGCAACTTTTGAATTAGTGGCCACACTTCTTCATCCTTCTTCCATTCATCCCTTGCTTTATTTATCCAATCTAGTTGGATAATAGAAATAGCACAAAACAATGCTTCCACATCCTCATCCTTTCTTGAGGGTGCATCTACAACAACATATTGCTTCCCTTTTTTGTAGATGATTTCAAAGTCATAACCCAACATATTTGTGACTCATTTTTTTTGTTCTTCTAAAGATAATCTTTGTTCTAAAAAGTATTTAAACTATCATGATCCACTTTTACCTTGAAGTGTCTTCCCATTAGGTAAGGTCGCCATTTCTTAAGTACATGTAGTATTTCTAACGTTTCCTTCTCATAAATAGCTTGCTTGAGATGTAGCCGTAAAAATACCCAATCACCTACACCAAAACTTCTTTCACTGCGATGTTGATCTGCCTATTGTTTCATTCGATTCTACACCAAAGTGGCGTTATCCTTTAAAAGTTGGAGAACTTGTTGTTGATGCTTGATGTGATCTTTCACTGCTTGAATATTTTTCTTCTTGATATATCCTTCTATCTTGAGAGTTTGAGGAGTGCTAATTTCTTCCAATGCATTACAAGATATGGTCAAAGTCATTTCTTGATGCTCAATGTGATCTTTCACTTCTTGAACATTTTTCTTCTTGATATGTCCTTCTATCTTGATAGTTTGAGGAGTGGTAATTCCAGCCAATGAATTACAAGATATGGTCAGATTCATTTCTTCTTTCTCGATGTGATATTTCACTTCTTGAACCTTTTTCTTCTCGATATGTCCTTCTATCTTGAGAGTTTGAGGAGTGGTAATTCTTGTCAACGGTTTACAAGATATGGTTGGACTCATTTCTTCTTTCTTTGGGTTTGGTTCCTAGTGTATATCCTCTTCTTTTTATGTTTTTTGATCCTTTTCTTCATCCTCTTCACAATCTATGTAAAATAATTTCTTCTCAGCACACTTATGACCCTTAATGTATTTGTTATCACAATTGTAACAAATCCCTTTTGCTCTTTTTTCTTCCATTTGTTGTGGTGTAACCCTTGTAGGTTGTGGAAGGCTAGGAGAAACAACACTTCCATCTTTATAGTTGTAAGGGGTAGACTTCCTTGTTTCCATAATGTTTCTTTCCACTTTTCTTGCCAACCTGAATGCCTTTTGCAATGAACTAGGTTCCCAAAGATGAACCTCATGTGGAATGTTATCCTTTAAAGTCCCTATGGAGACATCAATCCTCTACTTCTCTAGAATATCATTTTCCCTTATATTCAATTTTTGGAATTCCTCAATGTGTTCTACCATTGAAAACTTCTATTTGAGATTTATCAATTGGCTAAAGAAGGTGTTTCTCTTTGTATCCTCATAATGTGTTATCATTTCCTCCGTGAAAATTGACCACGTAACAAGTGGTATACGAGAACAAAGCCCTTTATACCATAAAAATTGATCCGGTTCTAAATATGAATATGCAATACATACCTTTTGTAATAGTTGCACCTCATGTAGATCAAAATATTGCTCCATCTGTAGTATCCAATTTACTGGATCATTGCCATCAAACTTCCTCATATCGCCTTTTCTTGATTTTAGGAGCTCGATCTTCAAATGACCCTAACCTTATAATTTCATATCTCCAAGTTTTGAAATTGCATCTTGTAGTATCCCTCTGAGTGCTTTTGCTAACCCCACAAGTCTTATCAAGATTGGACTTTGCAAGGAAGCATTATGTCAAATATCCCACGATGACCTGAATATAGACTGGTTCGATAGAGCGCACTTGCACGAAGTACCACGTGTCAATTTTTAATCCTTAGGACTTGAAATAGATATACAAAAAACCTCATCCGTCCTCTTTCTGAAAACTTCTTCCGAAATTTCAATCTGATTATCAGAGAGAAAGTTATGACAATTTTCCCAAGGTCACCTATTTAGGATGTAATTCATGAGTCTGCAAAAACCCTAAATTCCTCAGATCATATATCTGAACATATAGCGAGATAATATCTGAAATTTCGACCCAAGATTCAGACTGATTTCTTAGCAAATGGGTTTTTTTCTTCGTAGCAAAAACATTATAGTGAAAATTCCATGGTGACCTATCTTAGATGAAACTCTAGAGCTTGCAAAAACCCTAACTTCCTCAGATCATATCTTTGAAAATGTAGTGAGATAGGATCTAAAATTTGGTCCCGAGGTTCAACGCGATTTTGTCTCAAATGGGTTTTCTTTTTAGCTTCTGAAACATCGCAAAACAAAATTTATCGCGAAACTTCCACTATGACTTGTTTGGAGCAGTGAAACCCTAGAATCCAAACTCTGATACCAAATGTTATGAAACCAACTCACAAAAAGATAGAAATTATAGATCAACGCCTTAGAAATAAACTTGTTCAAGGGGGGAACCTCCTTTACATTACACAAATGAACAATTCTTGGATGATACAAATGACAAGACCTCCTTTCTATATATAGGAGCCTAAGGGGTCATAATATAATCAGAGCCGGCATAACAATAATAATGTAAGGGCACAATAATAACAATAGTGGGCTTCTATGGGCACAATAATAATAATATGGGGACTACGTGGGAACAACAATATAATAAGGGGGTTGTACTAATAACAATAAAGGGTTACATTAGTAGTATAGGGACCTAACAATTGTCCTGCAAAAACGTATGTTAGAGACGATACTCAAAATTCAAATGCAAGCACTAATCATACATACCTTGCTGTAGAAGACTTACCCTTGACTATTGATGTGTGGTCCTTACTACAATGATCCTTGAATGGATACTTTTTCTTGCCTTCTAGGAGCTCGACATTGAATCTGTTGTATCTATGTAATTTCGGTTCTCCAAGGTATGAAATTTCGTCCTGTGGTAGACCTATGAGTCCTATTTCTAACCCCATGAGTCTGATCGATATTGGATTCTTCAAGAAATATTTATGCCCAATCTCCCACAATGACTTGATTAAAGAATGGTTCATTAGAGTGAACTTGTACGAAGTACCACATGAAATGGTTTCAACCTTCGGCCCTGAAAACATATCCAAAAAACTATAGTTTGTCCTCTTTCTATCAGTATTTACACAATTTGAATCCAATACCCATAGAGAAATTTTAGACGATTTTCCCAAGATCACCTATTTGACATGGAATTCAAGACCCTGCAAAAACCCTAACTTCCTCAGATCATATCTCTGAAAAAAAGAGTGAACCAAGATCTAAAATTCACTCACAAGGTTCATCAATTTTTCAACTCAAATGGGTTTTAATTTCAGCTTATGAAGATTTGTAAAAAAAAAACATTATAGAGAAAATTATACGATGGCCTGTTTGAAGCAATGAAATTGTAGAATCCAAGGCTCTAAACTTGCTTCAAAATAGACCTTCAAACTTGATCATAATTTTGTGCCCTCACCAGACCTCAATGAAACCTTAATCTCCCTGCCACAGATCATACGTTAGAAGCTCATGAGCGCCGAAAAATTAAAGAGGTCTTCTCACAAGATAGTTTGTTGAAAAGTGTTTGCAAGAGGAGGATATGAGGGTAGCTATTTATAGAAATGTCTTGAGTTGAGAGGGTCCTCAACAAGTGAACGTTGGAGGGATTTTAGGAGCATAAACAATTATTAATTTTTGAATATTTAATGACCACAACCAATGATAAGTACCATGCAACAACCTCATTGGGTTTTATCCCACTAACTGGGGTTACTAACTTCAAACACGAATAACTCTCAAACTGTGAAGAAATATGTGGCATGCCATATATAAACATAAACATATTGAGGATTAGAATCCATCTAGAAGATCATTGACTCAGAATAGGATGAGTTGTCAAGTAAAAATTCCCATGCAAGATCGGGGTAGCCCCTGGTGCTACTTGGGTTGAAATCAATGACAACCAATGATCAACAATCTCCCCCTTTGGCATTGATGGAAACACAAGTACTCCCCTTGCTATCATGACAGTTATTCCTACTGCCTTCTCTCCCTCTTTGTCATCAATGGCAAAGGGTAACTCCCCCTGATAAACTGTCATCATGGAGACCTGTACACACCTCCACTCCCCCTTTTTACTTAGTTATATAAGAGAAAGAGTCTAATGAGAACTTGGGAGAATCTCAAGATTTTTGCGAAGATACTCAAATGCTTCACGCGGTAATGGTTTGGTAAATATGTCACCAATTTGTTCCGTTGTGCCAACATATTCAAGCTTGATATTATTCTTGGCAACCTGCTCTCTAATGAAATGATATTTGATTGAAATATGATTTTTTGGAATGCATCATAGGATTCTTGGAGATACTAATGGCACTGGTGTTATCGCAGAAGATGGAAATAGGCTCATCAAACTTGACTTGAATATCTTGCAAATTTTTCTTCATCCAAAGAACTTGAGTACAACAAGATATTGTCGCGATATATTCTACTTCCATTGTGGATAACGAGATTGAAGAGTGCTTTTTACTTAACCATGAAACATGGCAACCACCTAGATAGAATGTTGCTCCACTGGTACTCTTTCGATCGTCAACACTTCCTTCCCAATCTGAATCTGTATAAGCTTGGATAACTAGATCATTTCCTTTGGGATACCATAAACCATATTTTGTTGTGCCCTTAAGATACCGAATATTTCTTTTGATGGCAATAATATGATATTATTTTAGTGTTGTTTGGAATCTTGCTACTTGTCCAAATGCCTGCATTACGTTTGGCCAAGAAGCTGTCGCATATGGAAGAATTCCAATCATAGATCTATACAACCTCTGGTCCACATCCTTTGACGAATCTTCTAAACTTAACTTGCAACCTATTACCATTGAGGTAAGGACAGGCTTGCAATCTTCCATCTTGAATTTCTTGAGCATTTCCTTGATGTATTTGGTTTGATATATAAATATTCCTTTATCTTGTTGAGATATCTGAAGCCCTAAAAAGTATGTCAACTCGCCAAGTAGAAACATTTTAAACTCACTTTGCATATTTGTGGCAAATTTTTTACTTAATCTATCATCATTGCTTCCACAGATTATATTGTCCACATATACCTCGATAATTTTTAGGTTATCTTGTTCCACTTTCACATAGAGATTGTTGTCGGCACTTCTTTTCTTGAATCCTTATTGACGTAGATGTCCATCAAGTCAAGCATACCAAGCTCTAGGAACTTGTTTGAGACCATATACTACCTTCTTTAATTTGCAAATGTAGTCTTCCTTCTTAGAGAGCATAAAACCTTAGGGTTGTTCAATGTAAATTTCTTCTTCCAATTCACCATTCAGAAATGTTGACTTAACATCCATTTGGTACACCTTGATTTTTCTTTAGCATGCATAAGCAAGAAACATCCTGATAACTTCCATTCTGACAACAAGAGCAAATGTTTATTCAAGATCAATTCCTTCTACTTGTGCATTTCCTTTGCAGACTAATCTTGCCTTATTTCTGGTAACTTGTCCATTCTCATTCAATTTGTTTCTGAAGGCCCATTTAGTTCCAATAACCTTTTTATCCTTTGGTCATGGAAGCAATTAACAAGTGTCGTTCTTCTCAATTTGATCCAGTTCTTCATTCATAGCTACTACCAAGTGTTCACCTTGACTAGCTTTCTCAAAATTTCTAGGCTCAAAAGTTGTTAAAAGAGCAAGGTGAGCTTGTTGTGATGAATGAAGCTATTGACTTCTTCTAGTTCTAGTTCCTTGATTTATGTTGCTGATGATTTTATTTCATAGACGATTCTTTTGACACCATTATTTTAAAACTTTTGGAGAAGTTTCTTGTACATCCTGTTGATCATTTCTTATTTCCTATTGGTTGACTATTGTTTCCTTATTTGATTAGTCTTGTTTTGGAGATTCTTCTTCATCCTTCATGGATTCTACCTCAAGCCCCTCAGAGACGATCTCATTGTTATCCTTTAGAACACAGTCTTCATCAAAAGTAACATTTATGCTTTAAACTATTTGTTTTCGCCTCAAATTGTAGCATCTATAAGCCTTTCTTTGGTGTGAATAACCAACGAAAATATTTTGAAGTATTTGATGTTAGCTAGCCTTCTCTTCCATAGTTTGTATAGATTCATGTTACAATTGTTCCTGAGTAGACCTTTATTTATAATGAATAAAACTATATCGATTGCTTGAACCTAGAATTTATCATCCAATTTTGAGTCATTTAACATTGTTCTAGCCATTTCTTGTACGGTTCTATTTTTTATTTTAGCAACTACATTCTATTGTGGTGTTTTGGTAGTTGGGAATTTCCATTTTATTATATTTTTGTCTCAGTGTTGTTGGAAAGCTTTGGACGTGAATTCTTCGCCATTATTTGATCTCAGACATTTGATCTTCAAATCGCTTTCATTTTTGACCAATTCCTTGTAGATTTTGAAACATTCAAATGCCTCAGATTTTTTCTTTAAGAAACCAACGACTGTCATTCTGGTGTAATAATTTATCATTAGCATAAAGTATAATTCATCGTTTAAACCTTTTGTTCTCATAGGACCACATAGATCAGTATGTATTAATTCCAATGGACGTGATGCAAAGTGTTCCTTTGTCTTGAACTCAACTTTTGTTTGTTTGTCGTGTCGACAAGATTCACATATCATATTGGTAGGTTTTGAAATTTTAGGAATTTCTCTTATTGCTTCCTTTTTACTGATCCTGACCAAATTGTCGAAATTTATATGTCCCATTCATTTGTACCATAACCAACTTTCAGATTCTTTTTCCAAAAAGCACCCTTTAGGTGTTTCATCCAAAATGTATATGTCGTTTGGAGCTCTACTTTCTATAGCCGCAAGTTTTCCAAATTTTCCTTTCCTGATTTTACATTTCTTAGAGTTGAATAACATCATGTGCCCTTGATCGCACGTTTGTCAAACACTGAGCAGATTGTGATTCATATTTTCAACCAACAACACATCCTTCACTAATGCATCCTTGCTTCCAAGTGTGACCTCCTATTACATTTTAAGGCCCTTCATTTCCAAAAGACATTGTTCCATCCTTCTTTTCCTTCAAGAAAATGAACTTATTTTTATCTCCAGTCATATACGTTGAGCAACCACTATCAACATACCAAATGTTTATGTTGCTTTGATCCTTGAGAGCGATAGCACATTTTTTAGTCTTCTTTTTCCATACTTGTTCATTCTGATTTTGCAAGAATTCCTTTGAAGAGATTCCAAGTCTGCAATATTTAGCTAAGTGTCCAAAATTGTTACATTTGTAACATTCAACATCATCTCTCGAATGATCAAATCTGTTGATATCCTGCTGAGTTTTGGAATATCCATTTCTGAAAGATCTATCGGAACTATATTCATTCCAAACATACATGCGACATTCTACAACTCTATGTCCAAACCTTCCACATGAATAACAATGACCATAAAATATAGTTTGATACCTGGGAGGAAATGTTATTCAAGTAATTGTTTTCCATGGTTCTTCCTACGAGTATCGATCTCTTGAATTAGCTGAGAGATCTACTTGCTTGGTAGATTTTTCATATCCATCTTCTTTTGTTGTCATAAAAGGACTTGAATCCTTTTCAGATTTTTCTTTGTAACGAAGACCACTCTTGTCACTGCATGATCGCTAATTGTTGATGAGTTTTTCTAATGCCTTTGAGTTGTTGGTGTAGTTTTGAAGATTTTTTCCATTTTTTACTTCCTTTTGTAGAGAGAATATTTCAGCTTCCAATGCCTCTCTTTCCTTCTTGCTTTCCTCTAATTCTTTCTTGAGCGATTCTTCAATTTGTTTGTATTCTTCAACCTTGATTTTAAGATTTAGGACATATTCCCTTTCTGTCTTTAATTCGTCTTGAAGAGTGTTGATGTCATTCTTTTCGACCTTGAGCTCTTTGATAACCCTGATCACTTCGTTTTGAAATTCAACCTCAGTCATCTCTTCTTCTCCTTCTTCGTCATATGCCTCTTGATAAACAATACTCTTCCATTGATTTCTTCTTCATTATCATTGTCTTCATCAAATGAGGAGCTATATTATTTGGAGAAGAAATTCTTCTTAAACCATTTCTTCTTGCCTTGCTTATTGTACTTCTTATGACCTTTCTTTCCCTTCGTAACAACCTCATTTTTTTGAGGTGGATGCCAAATGCCCAACCTCACCACAATCAAAACATATTAATGGAAGTTTACCTTAGAATTTTCCCGTACCTATTCTCATTTTCCGCATGAATTAGGAAAATTCTTTATCTGAAAATTCTTCTTCATATTCTTCCTTTTCTTCATCCTTGCAACTACAAGTTTTTGCTTTCGGAGTTTTCTTCTCCTTACTAGTCTTCTTGGATGCGGCAAATGTTGTTTCTAAGTGAGATGTGCCATCCTCTTCTTCAATCCTCATTTCATATGCCATAATAATTCCATGCAATTCATCTATGCTGAGATTGGTCAGATTCGATCTATCTTCCAAGACAAATACCTTTGGGTTGAATCTTGCTGGCAAGGTTGTAAGGATCTTTCGGGCAACAATTTTTATGTCGATAAGTTCTTCCAAACCTTCCAATGTATTTATTTTTTCATCAACATGCTGAAATCATGTAGGAATATCTTCATCTTCCTTCCTTCTGAGTTGCTCAAATTTTTCGCTGAAAATTTGAAGCTTTGCTTCTTTCCCCTGTGACTCACCTGCATATACAATCTCAAGTTTTCCCCATACCTCTTTAGCAGTTTTGCAACTAAATACCTTAAGATAGACAAATTCGATAATCCCACTGATAATAAGATATTTAGCCTTTGAATCATATACCATATTTTTCTTACCTTGTTCATCCGGGGTTGATGTGAAGCCTTTTTCAATGATTTCCCATACTTCGTATCCTTGTGCCAAAAAATGAACATGCATTGTTCCACTCCAAAGTGCATAGTTATTTCCACTGAATAAAGGAACTCTATTCTCGGTGTATTCCATGATCTCCTTCCAGTTGTTAGAATTTTATGGAAAGAATCAAGCCTTGATTCCAATTGTTAGAAATACTAAGAGGGGGGTTGAATCAATATTTCTTAGCAAGTATCACTTTTAAATCTTTTCAGAGCATTAGTTAATCTTCAATTATTATTAATATTTGTCCAGTAACAACAGTAAACAAAAGAACATAATAGGCACAATAATTTTTGGTGGAAAACCCCCTCTAGGTAAAAAACCACTAAACACTTTTCTAATACATTCTTTAACCTTCAGACCCAACTATAATGAAAGTTACAACTTCCTATACTTCTAGAAAATCATTCTTCTCTAGCTCCCACTGGGAGGACACCCCAACACCCTAGTTTCTTAAGTAGTCAATTGAATGGATGTCCCAACATCCTAGACCAACCTACCACCCTAAAGTGTTCATAGGCTCCAACCTGTAGGCGACTTCATGCACCTTCCTAACACCTCCTTGCCACCCTATAATTATCAAAACTGAGACAAGAGTGTGGACTCCCGTACCAGGGACAATGATCCATGATATAATATGATTTACAATGATTTTCTTGTACTTGACCAAACACCCAATCACACTATGACCTGAAATCCAACTATGACATCATCCCAATAGTGACTCTTATACCTCCCAACAATGCCTCTTCAACTCTAGGTAGATTCACTCTTTTACAATAATGACTCTTTCAATGATGACTATTTTACAAATTTACAATGATGACTCTAAACACTAGATTTTTTACAAGACCTGACACTTGACTCGACATTGCTTTTTGGATCACTTGTAGTTGCTGAGGTACTATTGTGCTTGCTTCAATTAATGGTACTTTGGCATTGCATGTCCTTCTAGTATGTGTTTGAGTTGTTCTAAAGTGTCATCCTTCCTGCACATGCATTAACAAGCAAGACCCAAAAAGATACAAAACAATATACTTATGATGTCCTGCAAAAACATATGTCAGAGATGATACTCAAAATAAAAATTAAAACATTAATCATACATACCTTGCTATAGCAGACTTACCCTTGACTGTTGATGTGTGGTCCTTACTATAGTGATCCTTGAATGCATACTTTTTCTTTCTTTCTAGGAGCTCGATATTGAATCTATTATATCTATGTAATTTCGGATCACCAAGGTCTGTACATTTTTCATGTGTTATCCCTTCAAGTCCTCTTTCGAACCCCATAGGTTTGATTGAGATTTGATTCTTCACTAAATATTTATGCCCAAACTCCCACGATGACCTAATTATAGACTCGTTCAGTAGAGCAAATTTATATGAAGTACCATGTGTCATTGTTTCAACCTTAAGCCCTGAAAATGATACCCAAAAAACTAAAGTTTGTCCTCTTTCTTTCACTATTTACAAAATTTGATTCCAATGCTCAGAGAGAAAGATATGACAATTTTCTCGAGGTCACCTATTTGGCATGGAATTCAGGAGCCTGCAAAAACCCTAACTTCCTCAGATCATATCTCCAAAAATGTAGCAAACCAAGATTTGACATTTGGTCACTAGGTTCATCAATATTTCGGCTCAAATGTGTTTTACTTTATGCTTCTGAAGCTTTGTAGAAAAAATTGTTATAGTGAAAATTCTGCGATGACTTGTTTGAAGTAGTGAAATCCTAGAATCCAAGGCTCTAAACTTGCTTCAAAATAGACCTTCAAACTTGATCATAATTTTATGCCCACACCAGAACTCAAAAAAACCTTAAACTTCCTACAATAGATCCTACATTAGAATCTCATGAGGACCAAAAAATTACAAAGATCTTCTCACAAGATAGTTAGTTGAAAAGTGCTTGCAAGAGGAGGATATGAGGGTCACTATTTATAGAAATGTCTTGAGTTAAGATGGTCCTCAGCAAGTAAATGTTGGAGGGATTTTAGGAGCATAAAGTATTATTAATTATTGACTATTCAATGACCACAACCAACTATGGGTGTCATGCCACAACCCCATGGGGTTTTAGCCCACTAACTGGGGTTACTAACTTCAAAATGAATAACTCTCAAATGGTGAAGAACGACATGGAGTGCCATATATCAACGGAAACATCTCAATGAGTAGAATCCATATAGAAGATACTTGACTCAAAATAGGATGAGTTGTCAAGTAAAAATTCCCATGAAATATCGGGGTAGCCCCTAGTGCTGCCTGGGTTGAAATCAATGACAATCACTGATCAAAAAAATTGTTGATTATTATTTTAAATGTCAACAATTTGATTCTGACAGGTGATGATAAGCTAATCAAGTATTTCAAAAAGGATCTTGCAAGAGAGTTCGAAATGGAGGACTTGGGACTCATGCACTACTTTCTGGGTATGGAAGTATGGCAATGTGATGAGAACGTTTTGTCTCTCAAGGCAAGTATGCCAATGAGATACTTAAAAGGTTCCACATGGAAGGTAGTAAACCCATGGAGACTTCTCTAGCATGTAACTAGAGGAAGGAGGATGCTACTTCCGGTGAAGTAGTGGAGGCTAGTATTTACAGGCAGCTTGTGGATTCACTCATGTATTTGGTGAACACATGATTAGACACGTGTTATGCAGTTAACCATATTATTCAAGCAATGGTTAAGCCAACCAAGCTGTATTGGAAGGTAGCCAAACATGTGTTGAGATACCTCAAAGGAACTACTCAGTATGGTTTATGGTATAGACAGTTAGAGGCAGTGAAGCTTCAAGGCTTCACAAATTCAGGTTGGGCAGGGATTCTATCTGATAGGAAGAGTACATTAGGTGGGATCTTCAGTATTAGGTCAAAAAAAATTTATTGGTACAATAGGAAATAAATATCAGTTGCACTAAGTTTAGCAGAAGCAGAGTACATGGCTGCTAGTCAAGAAACTTTTGAGGCTATCTGGATGAGGAATATTATCGTTGGTTTGTTTGGTCAGCAAATGGATCCAACTATGATTTACTATGACAATCACATTTGTATCAAACTCTCTAAAAATCTAGTTTTTCATGATCAGTCCAAGCATATTGATATCCAGTATCATCATATTCGAGATTGTGTGCAAAGGAGAATTATGTTGGAGGAGTACATTCCCATAAAGGAGAAAATTACAGATCTTTTGACAAAGGATTTTTCAAGATGAAAATTCGAGTTTCACAGAGGCGGGATCATGGTAGCAGATAATCCCTTTCTTGTTGAGAGGGAGCGTTAAAATAAGAACAAGAAATTCCAATTTAATTTGGTTTTCGCTGTTGAGTAGAGTAGATTCTTGTCTTATGTTTAACATATCGCATAAGTTGTTGATTTTATAGTAAAAATATACAAAATGAAGAAAAAAGAGGCCTCAATGATAAAAAGGCTTCTGAGGATTAATTCACAACCTTTTGTCAGTTTTAGCTTGGAGCTCTCTCTTCTATTCTCTCTCTCATAGACTTGGACACTTAGAGTTTTCTTGGAGCACTCTTGGAGGAGTGTGGCACACTTGGGATTTCGAGCAGGGAGGCAAAGGAAAAGCTTGGAAGTGCAAGAGGACATCAGGATCAACATCTACAATGGTTTTTTCTTACAGGTGTCGTGTTGCATGCATGATTTGCTAGTTTTGGCATGCATGGCACATGCATGTTGTTTCTTGGTTATGATCTATCATGAAAATGGAGGATTGCTTGGATTGACAATGTTTTCCCTAGCCTTGCCATTTCCTTGTTAGCCATGGCATTGTGGGTTTTATCTTTGTTTTCTGGTTGGTGCTCATGTTCCTTTTGCTGTGGGTTGAGTTACTAATTCCAGGTGCCTTGGTTGGATGAATGCTCTGGAAGCGATGGAACAACTTGGGTTGAGTTACTAGTCCTGGAAGCCTTGGTTGGAAAAATGCTTTGGATCCCTTTGTGGGTTAAGTTATTTGTACTAGGAGCCTTGGTTGGAAAAACTCTCTGGAGCCCTTAGTGGGTTGAATTATTAGTCCTAGAATCCTTGGTTGCACAAATGCTCTAGAGCCCGACAACAACTATGGGTTAAGTTACTATTCCCTGGAAGCCTTGGTTGGAAAAAACCCTCTAGAGCCCTATACAACTTAGGTAGAGACTGATCTAGTAATGGATAGTGATGCCCAACCATGAGATGGAATCACTAGTTGAGGGTTGAGGTGGTTTGGCCTTTGAAAGACCTAGGTTGGTTTTGTTTGAGTTGTTTCATGAGATCCCACATTCATGCTTGGAATATGGCTCGGGGTGATTGGCTGAAAGAGAGATTTTGTTCAGCCTAATCTATGGTTGGGTGGCACATGGAAGAACCTGACTTGGTTGGATTTGCATATATTAATAAGAGCTCCTTTTCCTTTGGTATTTCCATGAGAAAATGTGCTTGTCATTATGTGGCTTTAATAGTTATTTCATCATTGATATATCTATGGTTATGATCATGATTTATGATAATCTTGTTGTATGTCTCTCATTATATTTTGGTTAGTAGATGAAATAATAATGAATGAATGACCTAATATATAACCATGCAGCTATTGGGAGGAGATATCAATCCTCCCTGACTATTCTCATATAAGTATGAGATCCCTATGTTCAGATATGTAGCTATGACCTGTAGATTTCATGTTTACTATTTGCTTGACGAAATTTCTATCATGGCTAGTAGGGGTTAAATAAATTCCTTGGTCAAGTGTTTGCATTAGTAACCTTATCTCAATGTTTTATCTTTTCTAGAAGTTTCATGAAGTTCTGGGCAGTGGATTGAGTCCTAGCCCTAAAAAGGTGGCACAAAATTTGGGGTCGCTTGCAAAAAAATGCCTAAAAAGGGCCACAGTTGCATGCAGGCCTTGTTGTAGGAGAAACTAGAGGGTATCAGTCACATTCATGTCTTGTCATGCAAGTGAATGGGGGTTTAGATAAGAAAAACCTCAAGTTGTCTCAAGGGTTGGGCACCCAGAAGGATTGGTTGTCTCCCGAAGGTTTTGTAGCTCCTACTAAGGTCATACCAGTCATGTCTTGTCGGTTCCACTTCCTTAACTATACTTGGGGAGTTGAATCATATCATAGTAACTCTTTGTCACATATTTACCCTGATGGACTAGCTAGCTTGGGTAAATGTGGGAGGAGGGTGTTACAGAGTGGTATTAGTGCATGGTTTTGTTCTCCTTGGGTGATGTTTGGTTTTTGTTCTCTTTGGATGAATGTGTTGTCATGCGTACATGTTGATTGCATATGTGTCCTTATGCTTGTGGTCTATGTACTTGATGTGTATGCATGGTGATTGGTCATGGTTTTCATTGTGATGACATGCAGAAGTTGATGGTGTTGTTGCCAAGATGTGTTTGTCACGAAATCATGTCAATGTTTATATGTATTGTTTGTGAATGTGTGTCACACATATGTTGGTTATGCATGCATGGTACCTAGTCAGTGTTGAAGTTGTGGCATCATGCATGGTAACTAGAATGATGATTAAGATGATGTCTATATACTGTGATTATTGTGATTATACATATATTGTGCTAATCTAGTTGATCTTGCAGACGAAATATCCTCCCTAGAACTACACTGAGGTATGTTGGTTTGTTTATAATTTGGTTTATCTCACATGATATACCTTGCAAGAAAAGAAGATCAAAGATGGCTAGCAAGATGGTAGACTATAGTTCACAAGATTCTCCCAATAGGTCAGATCAACAACATGATGAGGGATATTCTCTTGACATAGTAGACACTTTGAGAAGTTTGAAAGCAAAAATAAGGAGTTGAAAATAAGATAATGACCGAATCATTCAATCACAAGAGAGACTTACTCAAGCATAGGAGAAACAAGCAGAAGTTAATGCAGTTATTATTTAGATGTTATCAGACTTGCAAAGACAAGGACCGCTTCGAATCAGTCATGTGAAAGAGGATAGGACTAATGGAGCATAAGGTAGCAGGTCAGATGGTGGGAACAGGTTGGATATAAATGATATGGTTAGAGATGACAGATTCTTAGATAGACCTGATAGACGAGGCAATGGACATGGACTTTACTCTAGTCCTAGTTAATATAGGTATCATTGTCATCATCATTATCATCCTTACAAGAGGAGTGGCAACGAATATTTACCAGATGAGTTCAAGAAAGAAAATCCACCTACATTTGATGGGGAAATGAAAAAAATCACATGATGCAGAAGCATGGTTGCTTGGGATGAATAAGTTATTTAGATTGCATAATTACTCAGAGAACATGAAGGCCCGAATAACTAAATTTAGTCTTAAAGGTAAAGCACATATCTGGTGGGAACATGTAAAGAATGTCAAAGGTATTCATGAAGAGGAGTTGACTTGGCGTGAGTTCGAGAGACTTTTCATAAAGAAGTATCTATCAGAGAGATACTATGATGACAGGGAAAAGGAGTTCTATGAGCTGAAGATGGGATCTATGACCAATAAGTACACTAGAAGATTCTTGGAGTTATTGAGGTATGTGCCTTATCTTAAGGAGGAGAAAAAAAAGATTCATAGATTCATTAGTGGGTTTTCATTAGCATTCAAGGACAAGATTGAGTTTAATAAACCTAGATCATTGGAGGAATCCATCAAGAAGCTCAAGAATTATTTTGAGAAATCAAAGTGTAGATCTGAGACTAAGTAGGTTTGGAAAGGTAATGAGAAGAATAAAGGAAAATGGGATAAGA
The DNA here is from genome assembly GCA_000404065.3 of Pinus taeda. Lineage (NCBI taxonomy): Eukaryota > Viridiplantae > Streptophyta > Pinopsida > Pinales > Pinaceae > Pinus > Pinus taeda. The sequence continues at coordinate 51,543 of APFE031040679.1, forward strand.
AGAGAGCAAGACCTCAAGGCATAGGTAATAAAGAGAATGCAACACTGCCTAAGAAGTTCAATGTGTCTAACCGAGGACAAGGATTTTAATCTGAGTAGAACAAGGGTGATTATAGGAAACCTTTACAGTGTTGGACTTGTGGAGGAGAGATCACAGGAGAGATTGTACATAACATCAGGGTGGTAGGCCTCAGATCTACAGTGCACAAGAAACGAAAATTGTGGGGGATATTGGACAAAGTATTACATGGATCTATGGAGCGCTGGATAACAGGCAGGAAGATCACTAAGCGTCTATTATCGAGATGGATGATAAGATTTGTGATCAAGTTGTTTCTATTTTGATTGATCCTAGATATAATTATAGGTATGTTAATCATGACCTGGTGGATAAGTGTGGTTTGAATAAAGATGTGCATGTAGAGTCTTGGTTAGTGCAGTTGGCTACAGGTACTAAGAAGAGAGTTCAACACTCGGTCAGAGCTTGTGAATTTGAGTTGACTAGTATGCCTACATCAACACATCTTAATGTACTTTGGTTGGGATCATATAGTATGATTTTGGGTATGGATTGGATATATCATCACAAGAGTAAGGTGGATTTTATGACAAGGCTATTGAGTTCTTGGATGGCAATGGAGAATAAAGAATTTTCTAGGGTACGAAGAAGGCAACATCAATTAAAATGTTGACAACCATGAAGGCCAAGCATACTCATAGAAAAGGGTGTGTGTTATTGGCAGTGCATATTTCTAGTGACAAAGGTAAGGTAGTTGAGGATGCGGATGTCTTGAGGAGGTATCTAGTTTTATAGTAGTTTTAGGATGTGTTCCCAATAAATATTTCAGAGTTGTTACCTCACAGGGAAGTGGAATTTTCTATTGATTTGGTACTAGAGGAAAAACCAAAATCAAAGGCACCATAATGGATGAGCACACCAGAGTTAGTAGAGTTGAAGTTACAGTTGAAGGAAATGCTTGACAAAGGATAAATTAGGCCAAGTGTGTTACCTTGGAGTGCACAAATGTTGTTTATGAAGAAGAAAGATGGACTCTCAGGTTATGCATTGATTACAGGATGTTGAACAAAGTAACAATCAAGAACATGTATCTGTTGCCAAGGATTGACGATTTGCTTGACTAGTTGAAGGGAGTAGTAGTGTTCTCGAAGATTAATCTGAGATCGGGATATCATCAGGTACGAAATAAAGAAGATGACATCTACAAGTCTACTTTTTGGACTAGGTATGGGCATTATGAGTTTGTTGTCATTCCATTTGGTTTGAATAATGCTCCAGCTACTTTTATGTGCTTAATGAATAGTGTGTTGCGTCCTTATCTAGACAAGTGTAGGTTTTAACTCTGTACAGAAATTACCTGCAAATGAATTCTAAAAAATAAAAAATAAACAATGATGATAATATAAAACAATTACACATATATTTTTCCCCTAGATACCAAAAACGGGGCTACCAGATTGATTTTTCATTATATTCCTTTCAATGTTACAATATATATATATATATATATATATATATATATAATATATATATATATAATCATGTTGAAAAAATTCATAAAACCCCAAGCCATTAACCTTGGATCAGAACATAATCTTAGTTCCCTTGTCTGGATCTACAAAATACCATGGGCAGAAAACCCTCATGCCTAAAACCATGTGCGAAACCCATGCACAAAACCATAGGTAGGTTCGTCCAACTAATATAAGATCCAAAAATAAAATTCTCGGGGCACTGCCCTAGACCCCGTACAGGGTGGCTATCGGCCCCCTTGAAACTCCTCGATAAGGAACACTATGTACTCATGTTGTGCCCGGTGCAACAAACAAGGGTAGCTACCACTCCCCCGCAAGTGCGACTAGTCTTCAAAAGAATATAACACACACCCAACAACAAGTTTGTTATTGTATTCATTGATTATATATTGAAGACCATGCTACTCTTGTTTGTTGCACCGGGCACAACAGGGGTGCATAGTACGACTAGTCTTCAAAAGAATATAACACACACCCAAAAACAAGTTTGTTATTGTATTCTAAGAATAAAGAAGACCATGCCAAACACTTAGCAACAATATTGAGTTTACTAAGAGAGCATTAATTGTATGCCAAGCTTAGAAAATGCAGTTTCTTTCAAACATAGGTACATTACTTGGGACATGTTGTTTCCGAGGAAGGCATAGTAGTGGATCCGAAAAAGATAAGGGCTATCATGGAATGGGAAACTCCTAGAAATGTGGATGAGGTAAGATCATTCATGTGTTTAGTAGATTATCATAGGAGGTTCATCAGGAACTTCTCTCAGGTTTCCTAGAGGAAAGGTAAGAAATTTGAATGGACAGAGGAATGTGCAGCCAATTTTTAGCAATTGAAGCAGTTGTTGACAAATGATCTAGTATTAAATATTACATATCTAGACCGAAAGTTTGTGGTATGTACAGATGCTTGCAAAACAGGACTTGGTGGAGTCTTAATGCGGTAGGGACAAGTGGTATATTACGAATCAAGGAAACTGAATGAGAACAAGAAGAATTATCCAACACATGAACATGAGTTGACAACGATTGTCCATGCATTGAAGATGTGGACGCACTATATTCTTAGCAAGAGATTTGTATTGATGAGCGATCACAATGGATTGAGCTATCTGTTTGACCAACCAAACGTGAATGCTAGGTAAGCTAGATGGTTAACCACGATTAGTGATTTCAATTTCGAGATCATGTACATTAAAGGTAAAGAGAACAGAGTTGCAGATGCTCTTAGCAAGAAAGTACATGTAAATCACATAAAAACTATGAGTTCATATGAGACAGATTTACAGGATCAGATTTTGTAGGTAGGACAATAGGATGACAAGTATAGGGAGCTTATGCACAGGTTATGGCAAGGAACAAGTGATCAGGATGTGGACTATCGTCTCGCAGCAGATAGTTTGGTCAGATTTAGGGACATGATATATGTACCAAACAACAGTGAGCTCAAGAAGCTTATCTTAAAGGAATTTCACATGAATGCATATTCAAGTCACCTGAGATATAATAAGATATTGATAGTTGTGAAGAAGTTCTATTATTGGCTGAATTTGAAGAAGGAATTGGAAGAGTTTGTGGCTAGATGCTTGGATTGTCAATAGGTAAAGGCAAAATGTAAACATATAGGTGGATTACTATAGTCGATTTTGATTCCAGAGTGGAAATGGGAGGTCATTTCCATGTATTTTATTACAGATTTTCCGAGGACATCTAGACAACATGATTCTATCATGGTTGTAGTGGACAAGTTAACAAAGGTAGCACACTTCACTCCAGTGAAGTTTACTTATTCAACTAATGATGTAGCATAAGTCTTCATCAGAAATGCAGTGAGGTTTCATGGTGTTCCGAAAAATATTGTGTCAAACAAGGATGCCAAGTTCACTTCTAAGTTCTGGAAAGAGTTATTTGCAGGTTTGGGTACAGAATTGGCCTTCAAAACATCTTATCATCTGCAGACAAATGGATAGACAGAGAGGGTCAATAAGATTTTGGAGGACATGTTGAGAATGTACATCATGCATCAAAAACAAAAGTGGGAAGAGTATCTTCCACTGGCTGAGTTTGCTTACAACAATGGGTAACAACAGTCACTGAGGATGAGTATGTTTGATGCAATCTGTGGGCGGAGTTATAAAACTCCCATAAGTTAGAGGATCCAATGAATAGGGTGTTGATAGGGCCATACATGTTGGCAGAGATGGAACAAGAAATTCAAGTAATCAAGAAGAATCTAAAGGAAACACATGATAGACATAAGAGTTATGAAAATCATATTAGGATGTTTAATGAGTTTCAGGTTGAGGAACATGTGTACTTTCAGGTTGAGGAACATGTGTACTTTCACATCAAGCCCAAGAAGAGCTCCTTAAGGATTGGGTCATGTTCCAATATGGCACCTCAGTATCGTGTAACTTTCAAGATTCTTGAGAGGATTAGACTAGTAGCCTATCAACTTGCACTACCTTCGACCGTGAAAGTCCATGATGTTTTCCATGTGTCATTGCTTAAGAGGTATGTTAAATATGTTGATCATGTGATTGACTCGTCTGTATTGCAAGTGGAGCCAAAAGGAGAATTCTAGCCAAAACCTCAGTGCATTTTGTAGAGAAAGATGTTCATGCTCTAGAACCAAGCAATCAAGTAGGTTAAAGTGAAATGGAAGCACTTTCGGCCGAATAAAGCTACATGGAAGATGGATGATTAGATGCAAGCTATGTATCCTTGTCTATTTGTTGGTTGAGCAGATGCCTTTTGGTATATGTCTTGGTGTGGTGTTTTGGTATATGTATATATGTATATGGATGTAAATACTTCCATGAGTTGTGTTATAAAGCTGCAATAAGCGGTATGGTTTTCATGTTTCAATGTTTGTCATGTTAGTTTTCTTTTTAGCAGGTTGTCCATTGAAAATACTACAACAAGCTAAGTTATAAAGATCCATGGGTAGTATGTTTTGGGTTTTAGTGGTCTTGCTGGTTGTAGGTTTCATTGAACACTAAGGACGGTGTTCCCCCAAGGGGGAGGGTTATGTAACATCCCTGGTCAAAAATCCATGTAATAAAGTTAATAAAGGCAAATAATAACTAAAGTCATGGTAAACGTGTTCCAAGCTGAACTTTGGGAAAAAAACATAATGGTGGGGATCACTTGTGATTAATTAATGGTTATGGAAATTGGAAAAGGAAATGGCAAAGGTTTTGGAAAGGAATGAGGCATTTATTGGCATTTTATTTATAAAAATAATGGAAACTAGGAGAAAAGAAAGGTGAAAGGTCACAGGTTGCATGTGAGGAAGAAAATGGAGGGAAATAATGGAAAATGAAGAAAATAGAGACCTCAATGATAAAATGGCTTATGAGGATCAGTTCACAACCTTTTTTCAGATTTAGCTTGGATCTCTGTTTTCTATTCTCTCTTTCTCATAGTCTTGGACACCTAGAGTTTTCTTGGAACACTCTTGACGAAGTGTGGCATGCTTGGGATTTGGAGAAGGGAGGGAAAGGAGAAGCAAGAAAGTGAAAGAGGACATCAGGATCAACAACTACAATGGGTTTTTCCTACCAAGTTGCATGTATGATTTCCTTGTTAGTTTTTTAATGCATGGAACATGCATGTGGTTTATTGGTTATGGTCTTTCATGGGCATGGAGGATTTCTTGAATTGACAATGGTTTTGCCTAGTCTTGCCATTTCCTGGTTAACAATCGTGTTGTGGGTTTTATCTTCTTCTTTTTTGTTGGTGCTCATGTTCCTTTAGTTGTGGGTTGAGTTACTAGTTCATGGAGCCTTGGTTGGACAAACACTCTAGAATTCTTGTAACAACTTGGTTACTAGTCCTTGAATCTTTGGTTGGAAAAAATCCTTGGAACCCTTGGTGGGTTGAGTTACTAGTCCTGGAAGTCTTGGTTGGACAAATTCTCTAGAGCCCGACAATAGTTGTTGGTTGAGTTACTAGTCCTGGAAGCCTTGGTTGGAACAAATACTCTGGAGCCCTGGACAACTTGGGTATAGACTGAGTTGGTGAAGGTTAGTGGTGTCCAACTCTGAGTTGGAATCACTAGTTGAAGGTTGAGGTGGTTTCTCCTGTGGAAGTCCTAGTTTGGTTTTTTTTGAGTTGTTTCATGAGACACCACATTCATGCTTAGTATATGGCGCGGGGGTGATTAGCTAAAAGAGAGATTTGGTTTAGCCCAATCTATGGTTGGGTGGTACAAGGAAGTCGCTGACTTGGTTGGATTTGCATATGTTAATAAGAGATCCTTTTCCTTTGGTATTTTCATGAGAAAATGTGTTTGTCATTATGTGGCTTTAATAGTTGTTTCATCATTGATGTATCTCTGGTTATTTGTTGGTTATGAGCATGATTTATGATAATCTTGATGTGTGGATCTCGTCATATTTTGGTTAGTAGATGAAATAATAATGAATGAATGACCTAATAGATAACAATGTAGCTATTGGGAGGAGATATCAATCCTTGTTGATGATTCTCAGATAAGTATGAGAACCCTATGTTCATATATGTTGTTATGACCTATAGAAATTTCCATGTTTACTATGTGTTTGACGAAATTCCTCTGATGGCTAGTAGGGGTTAGACCAAGTCGTTGGTCAAGTGTTTTCATTAATAACCTTATCTCAATGTTAATTACCTTTTCTGGAAGTTTCATGAAGTTTTGGGCAATGCCCTGAGTTCGGGCCCTGAAAACGTTTCACAAAATTCAAGGTTGCTAGCACAGAACTACGTGAAAAGGGCCATAGTCACATGCATGCCTTGTTGTGGGAGCGACTAGAGGGTCTTAGTCACATGCATGGCTTGTCATGGGAGTGATTGGGGGTCTAGATCATCAAAACATCAACTTGTTTCAAGGGTTGGGCACCTAGAAGGGTTGGCTGTCTCCTGAAGGTTTTGTAGCTCCCGAGGAAGGTCAGATTAGTCTTATCTTGTCGATTCCACTTCCTTAACTATACTTGGGGAATTGAATCATATCATAGTAACTCTTTGTCACATGTTTACCTTGGTGGACCGATTAGCTTGCGTAAATGTAGGAGGGTGTTACAATTAGCATACTTGGAGAGCTATTACTAATCAATTATTTATCCAAATGGCTCTTATATAAAAAACTACGCAAAAAAAGTGTGTTCAATTCTATTGATCAATATTTCTAGATAAACATAAATGGTAACTCATTATTTCTTGAAACAATCCTTGAACCAAATAACGCCTTTATACCATAACTTTGATCCCTTGGAGGAGTACTATTCAGATTTCAAATTAGTGTGGGTCACAATATAACCTTTTAGACCCAAATCAAGAAGCTATACCTGGGAAGTCCTTGGCTTTCAAACAATGAACATCTATACATAAATAACCTACAAGGGTTTCTCAAGAATTGAGAATTTGCACTTGTTAAATCTAGAAAAAACCACTTAATTTTAGAAGAATGGTTTCTCATATATTTTCAGATATGCTACAATATGTTTGCAAATATTTCTTCATGCAAGATAGAGGATTATAATTTGGAAGCTAGGTTGTATATTTTTGTCGATGTTTCAATCCTATCATAAGACCATCATGAGACAAGTGACTCAAAGAATCTGATATGATTTGCACAATAATTGTGGTTAAAATTTTGTTTTTGATTCTTAGAGTTTGAAAGAAACAAGGAATTGTAGGTTAATAATAAAAATATATAACAATATTTAAAATATTAAATATTATTATAGATATAAATTAAAATAATTATATTTAATACGTTAATGTTAATGAACTTAATTTAATTTTAATGAGATTTACTGTGGAAGTTGAAGAAATAATTTTTATTTCTCACATCAATGACACCCTTCAAAAAAAATCTATTGACTGATCACTCTGTAAATTCATTAATGTAAATATTAAGATAATGGCAACTCTCCATCAGGATGAGTGATCATGAATTGAAAAAACTGGTGAAGAAGAAGGTTAAGACCGGCCTTTACAGTCCTAGGAATATCAATATAATGCCAGGAAAAGCTTTACTGAAGTGCCTATATTCTGTACTCTTTTACAGTGTTTTACAATCATAACTGAAGCCTTACCTTTGTTAAAGGGAATTGGAATATACAGGTGAAATGTCTTCTCAAGATTTCCTGTAGGATACTGTGGGTTTTGACTCCTTGAATATGGTGGCCTATTCGTTTGTCCAACTCCTCTTTCTTTGGTACATCAGTTGCACTGCTAAGGCCAAAAAAAATATAAAAACGAATACATATGGTTTCTAATAGATATGGTTTCTAAGTTTGGATTTATTTTTTACACGTGTCATTCTAACTCTTATTAAAGGAAAAAAGTCATTTTTGTTTATAAGTTAGACTATACCTATTATTTTTTATAATTCTCACCTAATCGATATTGACATTTATTTTTAAATTGGTCTTGAGATGATATGTGTAATGTATTAGTTTATTGTTTTTGGGTAACGGTATAGTTATTTTAATTTTGGATCTACCCACCCTTGGTAAGAATAAAATCTTTCAAGATGCAAATTTTTTTGAGTACTAAACTTAGCAAAAGTTTGCACCCTACGAGATTTGAGTTCTCTCATGGCTGAGTAGATCTTTAGTTAAGATAGATCTATGCTGGTTTTTAATCATATTACTTATATTATGTAAATTTCACATCTCAAAATATTATTATTTTTAATTTTATTAAAACTTTGATTTAATCTTTATGTAATATTCACTAAATGTTTTTACTAATAATGAAGATAGAGAGTTTAGATATATCTCAAAAGTAATTATAACTTTTTGTTTTTAGATTTAATTGAAAAATGCTATAAAATTAAATATTTATAAAATATTTTGATTGTGAAATAAGTTATGGTTTTTAAGCAAGCTGTATTTTATAACAAGTGGAGGTGAATATAGATGGTGCGGAATTATTTTTTAAATGCACCGTAAATATAAAGTTTTTATGTGTTTATTAATTAAATTTAAATATAGTGACATAATCATTATTTTAATTTATATGGTAAAATGGATCTGAATTTATAGCTACTATTTATGTTATATATTTCCATATAATAATAATAATATCCATTTTTAAGGTCATGGCCAAGCCAGACACCAAATTGGTGTATGAGACCCCCTTGTTTGTGGGACAAGGGAGTCAAATTATATGGTAAAATGGATCTGAATTTATAGCTACTATTTATGTTATATATTTCCATATGATGATAATAATAATAATATCCATTTTTAAGGTCATGGCCAAGCCAGACACCAAATTGGTGTATGAGACCCCCTTGTTTGTGGGACAAGGGAGTCAAATTATATGGTAAAATGGATCTGAATTTATAGCTACTATTTATGTTATATATTTCCATATGATGATAATAATAATAATATCCATTTTTAAGGTCATGGCCAAGCCAGACACCAAATGGTGTATGAGACCCCCTTGTTTGTGGGACAAGGGAGATTTGACTGCTAAGCCTACAAAGGCATACATGTTCTATCCCCCTCTGGTTTTGAACCTGTGACGTCTTAAGAGGAAACACATGCTCTTAACTATTAGGCCCACTCAAGCTGTACTATATATATATCATGATTTTTTTTATCCAAAGAATTCTTAATAATTTTATTAATAAAAACAAAATTACAAAATAATGAATTAAATTTTATTATTTCTAGATTTGTATTGCTACTTGAACCAACATTTAAATATTTATACTCATTTACGACATATAAGAGCTCCATTCTAGTGGGCTCTATATTATTTTTAAATTTATATTATTTTCTAATGAAACAATACATAAATATTTACAAACATTTACACCACTATAACATCACCCCATGCTAAACTGTAGAATAACTTTTGCATGATAAATATTGATGATTTATATAGTAATTTAGTCAAATCTACAAAAATGTTAAAATATCTAATTTATTGTTATACAAAATAATTGATTTCTAAATTCATATTTATGTAATTTATATTGATTAAAAAATAATTTTTTATAAAAAAAAGAAATTTTTACTCACCGTTTTAAACCATCTATTATGATTCATCATCAACACAATTAATTTATTACACCTATTAAATTTGGTAGCAGTTGACAGTACTAAAAAGTGCCCTTTTCAAATCACAGGTATCAATCACGCAAGATTTGGGTATGTTTCTTCTGGACGGAATACCGTGCTGCCAACTTTTTTCTTTTTCTTTTAAATGATATATTGGGTTTCTTCTGTTGATTGGTAATTGACCACGTCCTTTTGAGAAGTTGGCAGGGAATTTGATGGGTAAGTGGTTTTTAATATTTTTTGGTTTATTAATCTTTTGCATTAAAACAATCTAAATAAATATTAGAGTTCTAAAAATATCAAATTTATCAAATATTTTATATGTGAAATTTTTATATTTAATTTATTTATAATTTGTGAATTTGATTGAAGTTAAATTAAAACGAACATTGTATATAAAGAGTTTTAGAGCTTAATTAATTTAATTCTTAAATCTATTTGATAATTTTATAATGATTCTGAATTCAAGGTTTTGTGATCTATAATTGAATTAAGAAAGTTTATTAGAAATACTTTTAATAATAAAATTGTTTTATATATTAGAAATTAATATCATAATTTAATATTATGTTAAAATATAGCCATTATTTAAAATATGGTTCTACATACTGCTAGTTAGCCTTGTCATGGTGCTTTTTATTAGTCTAAGGATGAACCACACTTGTGGTTTGAAACGCCTCGGCCAATTCTCTTATGTATTTTCTACCTATTTTTATTATTTTATAATGAATAAGATTTTAATTTAATCTAGAAAAAAAACTCACTAAAATAGAAAACATATAAAATTTATGAACAAAGAAAAACTCTTATAAAATTTATAAATTTAACCTAGAGCAAAGACTTTTGTATCACTCAAAGTGGAAAGCATGAAGTGGAAAGCATAAACTAGAGCAAAGACTCATCGATTTTGTATCACTGAAGTGGGAAAGCATAAATTTTGTAAATTTGTATCACTTAAGTGGAAAGTATAAATAGGTAATAAATTTTTCAATAAATTTGGGAAAGCATAAATTTTGTAAATTTGTATCACTTAAGTGGAAAGTATAAATAGGTAATAAATTTTTCAATAAATTTGGGAAAGAATTTAGGTTGAAAATAGTTTATTTTGTTAATTGATTAATTAATTGTAAAGTTGAAAAGTAAGATTTTTCTTGAGTAACTTTTGAAGATAAAAACATCACCCTATAGGTGGCATTATTGCTGCAAATACTTAGGTGTCCCTTCGTGAAATCCTCCCTATAATGTTGAATAGGTTGTCCATTGAACCAATATATCATAATAAAAATAGCCTTGTCAAATCCTTCTCGGTATCCCATGAATGTTTAATGATACCTATCCTTCCCTTTGTCCACTCACTGACTTTTCATAGTGAAAATAGCATTCATTGAATCGAGGAATTTGTATAAAGGTGGCCATGTTATGTTTTGGGTTCTTTGTATGCAGAGGGATTCTTGTCCCTTCATAAAGGTGTCTCAATATCTAACCAATCTGCATTAATACTTATTATTTTTAGATTTTAATGAGTTAACTTAATGCAGGATGACATCATAATAATATTGGTATTTAATTTAATGAAATCATAATTTTGATATTTAATTTAATATTGTATAGGCTAATGCTTTTAAAGAATAAAATTAACAGAGGTACCAAATTGAGTACAATATAATAGATGATATCAAGAGATTTTTTTTGTTGAAGATAATAATATTAAAATGGAAAATATGTGTTAAAAAATTAAAATGGAATATTATTGGTGTGAGCTTTTTTTTTCTTTTGCATGATCTTTTTGCGATTTCTCTTTAATGGTTATTTTTATGGGGATCTACCCGCTTCTTTTTTCATTATTGGTTTTAGATGTTGTTGTTTTCAATGCTTTGGTGAAGTCTAGCCTAAAAGTGTAGAAATCTAAATGTGAGAAGCTTGTAAAGAAATTAGATAACATCCCTAAAGTACATGTTAATCTTGGCAAATTTAAAGTTGTGGCTATCAGTCTTGCAGATCAGGGTTTGGTAGGTCAATTCATGGGGTTCTATCCATTCCCAAAGATCTTAAGACAATGGGTTGACAAGAACTAGAAGCCATTGGTAAAGGGCCAAATCAATTGTGCTTTCTCTCGGAAAGCCTTTTTCACCTTTTTGTTCAAGAATAAGGAAGTCAAGATCTCATTTTCAAGAATGACCCATATTTCATGGGTGCCCAAGGTCTCTATTTGGATCGATGGACTTTGGATTCCAATCCAAATAATGATGTCCCCTCAACAGTTCTAGTCTAGGGAAAACTTCTACACATGCCTCTTCATTACTTGGATAAGGATATTTTTCAAAATATAGGGAACACAATGGGTAGATATATTGCTAAGGAAGATCCCCAGGATTCGGTGTATGCACGTGTGTGGATTTGCATTGAATTAGATCTAGAAAATGTTAATTTTTCCAATGTTCTATGTTGTAACAATCACTTTAACAATTTCTTTGCACGATAGTAATCACTTTTATCCAATAATAATAAGCAATGTAGATAGAACAATAAACAATATACATAATAGAAGACAACCAAGATCAATGAGACATGGAGATTTAGGTCAAAGACCATGCAAAAGCCCCACAAGAGGGAAAACCCAACTAGATTCTTCTTCTATTAGATGTTCATCAAATGTTCAGTAGAGATACATAGTCCAAGTACATAAACAACCAGTCAAAAGTCAAAACCATGACTTTCAAGTCAACCAATCCAATATCTAATCAAATATGAGAGAGGCCAATTCACCAGTCTATAATTTTTGACCTTGTTCAAAGTCAAAGTCAACAACAATTAACACAACCTTAACTAGTCTAAAAGTCAATGGTCAAATCATCTCCAAACAATTTGTTCAAAGTAGCAAAGAATTCGACCTTCCTTGCTTAGTCAAACTCGGTCAAAATAATCCAAGAAATATGCCCACAAATTTTGGTCAAATTCAAAGTCAACCTATGGAAAACCTCGCTTCAGATCTACAACCAACACTGGTCAAAGTGCCCAGAAAAATTTTGTCTTCCTCTCCCCAAATTTGGCCTTCCAAAACAAATCCAAAAACCAAGTCAAACCAAGTCAATTCACCCAAAATCAACATTGGTCAAAGGTGCCAAAATAGAAAGTCAACATAGTCAATGAAAATGTCCTCTCTCCTTTTCACATGTGAACTTAGACCATGCAATTTCAGACCAAATTGAACCAAATGAAGAAGGATGGATGTGTGTGATGATGCCAAGCTTAGTCTATTCATATCTAGTTTAGGAGGTCGAATTTCCTCTTCTAGGCTCACTCGTATTTTTGAAGGTGACTTGGACCCGCATTCAAAATAATATATCCCATGTGCAAATTTAATTTTTCCAAGGGCTAGTGTGGTATCCTTAGGGTTTTTTGGGATTTTCCAAGGAGGAAATTTCTCCCTCAACTGCCAATTTTCAACACTCCCTCTCAGCTAGGGAGGAATTTCCAACTACATCATATGTCTCATCTCATCATGCTCATCTTTGATCCTCTCAAAACAATGTTTTCTCTATCTAAAGAATAAGAATCATCATAGGGGAGATCAATTTACCTCCAAGGTAAATATCTTTCAACCATATATCGAGGAAAATAGGGGAAATATGATTTTCCATAAATGACAATGATCTTCTAGCCCCATGCCTAATCGGTTGAACGAAACTCCATACAAATAATAGGGGAGATATGATTTACCACTAGAGTAAATATTTGCTAACCCTACATCTTCGACAATTGAGGAGACCAGACTTATCAAAGGGTAAGGATCTTCCAACCCTATGTCAACCAACTTGATCCATAGTGATCAAGTGGTTTGCACACCATGCATCCCATACTTAGGGAGATCAATTTACTAGATGCATTTTCCATGGCTAAATATCTTCCAACCTAAGCCTCCTCACTCATTGGCCAAATGAGTGACAATCCTAGCAAGCCCAACTTGTGGGTAGGATGCATACTAGGGTATGTACTCCGCCAAGTCTCTGACTTGAATAGGGGAGACCAAACTTATAAAAAATGATAAGGATCTTCCAAATTTATAGCTCCAAAGGAGTACCCCACGTCGTCAGGAGCTCCCAGAGCTCACTGTTCATAATCAGTTATGACCCCTTCTTGGAAGGGTCACCTCCACCATTCCAAGTTGTTATTTGAAGACCAAGAACATCCCTTTTGAAAAAGGCTTGGTGAGTATGTCAACTATCTTCTCATTAGTCGAAAATGTGATAGAGTCTTACAACTGCTCTCCGCACCATATCCCAAATATAGTGATATATGATCTCAATGTGCTTGGACCTGTCGTGGAACATGGAATTCTCTGAAAGTTAGATCCCACTTTTTGGTCGTAGTATACCATAGTTGTATCTGATACCTACTCAAACAACTCTCCAAAGAGCTTCCTCAACCATATTTCCTCATAGCTAGCCATGTTAGTAGTAATGAACTCAAATTTGGTTGTACTAATGGAAGCAACCTTCTACTTCCTTCTCATCCAAGATATCATGGCATACCCTAGGCTAAAACAACACCTAGATGTGCGTTTCCTGTCAAAAAAAATTCCTGCCTAATTAGCATCAGTATATCCATGATGTCTCATGTCCACAGGAGTGTATCTCAATCCAATATTGACAGTACAATGTAAGTATCTCAACACATGCTTAGTAACAAACCAATGTGCATGTAGTGGCACCACCGTAAAATGACTCAAAGTGCTGACCACAAAACTGTAGGTTTTAACCCCGTACAAAAATTACCTGCATACGAATTCTAAAACACAGAAAAATAAACAATGCGAGAGCAAAACACATATACACAGAGATTTTCCCCTAGATCCCAACACCAGGACTACCAGATTGATTTTTCATTATGTTCCTTTCAATTTTACAATACATATTTATACATGTCGAAGCATCCAATACCATGGACCGAAAACCATCACATCCAAAACCATGGACCGAAAACCAATGTGTCCAAAACAATCTGCGAAAATCATGCACAAAACCATAGGTAGGTCCGCCCAACCTAACATAAGGTCCAAAACCAAAATTTTCCAGGGCGCTGCCCCAGACCCCATAGAGTGGGGTTACCTGCACCCCTCAAACCCCCTGTGACCCCCCTTCTACGCAATCGGCGCAATGAAAGGGGGGCTCTGCCCCCCCCTCAAACCCCCTTGTTAACTACGTGGGCTAGTTGTGGAAAGAAGACAACCCAAGATTCTCCCACTTGTTGTTTTCTTTCCACAAGGGGGCACAAGAAAGCTTAGTCATTTATCTAGCCCTACAACGCCCATTATTTCTCTACACCAAGAGAACTTCTCAGAGCTCACAGATTTTGTCAATGCATTTGCAGTATTCTTCAAAGTGTTCACCTTTACCAGCAACACCTTTTTGTCTTCTATCATATCCCTCAAAAAGTGATATTGAACATAAATTTTCTTTGTCTTTGAATGATATGCAAGGTTCTTTGCCAAGAAAATTGCACTTTGGCTGTCACCGTATATCCTTATAGCTCCCTGTACTAACCCCATACTTGAACACAATCTCTGCAACCAAACTACTTCCTTGCTTGCATGAGTGGCTGCCATGTATTCTGCCTCTGTAGTTGATAGTGCCACTACAAATTGTTTCTTACTCATCCAACTGACTGCACCTCCAAATAGGCTAAAGACATACCCACTTGAAGATCTTCTCCGATCCAGATCTCCAGCCTAGTCTGTATCAACAAAGCCACGAATATCCAACACTTTGTCCAATTCTAGTCTTCCTTGGTAGCATAAAACATAATCACTAATGCCGCGCAGATACTTGAAAACCTGCTTCACTATTGTACTCTGCTCCTTCCTTGGTTTTGACATAAACCTACTCAATACTCCCACTGTATGTGCAATGTCTGGTCTAGTACAGACCATCGCATACATCAGGCTACCGACTGCACTTGCATATGGAACATGAGACATGTCCTCTTCCTCTTCTTGTGTCTTGGGACACTGTTCAACAGATAACTTTACACCTACAGGAATATGAACCTTCACCGGTTTACTATCCTACATATTAAACCTC
>APFE031040693.1:0-10439 GCA_000404065.3 Pinus taeda
TGGTGTATCATCCGCCATGGTTGACATCATTATCTTGAATCCTATTGGTTCTTATAAAGTTTATTTTGGCTATATATTTTTCTTAGGAGGCCCATTTTAGACCTCAAAATTCCCCTAATGGACTAGTTAAGGCATCCATTTGATTTTGAACCTACATTAATCGTAAGATTGATTGAACACATCCCCCTATGGATTCGAGGAGTGTAACTATATGTAAGGCTTCAACATATGTGGATATCTTATGCTGAGTAAGGGGAATTCTAATATGCGAGAATAGTATTAGAATGAACCACTCTCTATGCTAGACATATTGGCTTTGGAATGTCATTTTTTCCACTAGATCCTTAAATGTTTGATCATAGTCTTGAATTATTTTCTCCCACTTTTTGTTTTATTTCCTTCAACTCTACAAGGCATTAGTTTTTAAATATGGGCTATTTTAATTCTTTCATCAATTCATTCTTTATTTCATTTATACCTTTGGTTTGTCCTACTGGAAGATATATTTCGTCATTCATGCACCATTGTATATCTCTATCTTTAAAAGAGATTTCTAAATGCACAATCCTTTGTGCTTTATATGTGATTTTATTCATGGTGTAAATTGCTTAACACACAAACTAGTACTGCTTGGCATCATCCCTCCAAGTTCCATGGAACATGGGGGCCTAATAATTTTATCAATTGTTGTTCTTTCCATTAAAATATTGAAATTTCTTGTCATTGCTCCACCTGTATTATTTGTTACTATTCCTATTCTTTGCTCGTTTATATTTCTAACTCCTATATTTATCAAAAAATGATCACTTTTTTTAGATTACATGCAGGGGATGGTTCTAAAGGGGTTTGTTCAAATCCATTGTCTCTAATTTCTTCTTCAATGCATCTAGAGAATTCTTTGATCTTCATTTTCTCCAATAGTTCTACAATTGCTAAAGTATCATCACTTTCAGTGGAATCATCCTTCACTTAACTTAGGGAATACTTTTTTTGTAAATCATCAGTCACATGTTCCTCAAAATCATTCTTATCATTAACCTTCCAATAGGGATTGACATCTTCTACTTCAACTCTATCATAAATTATCATGGTATATCTTCTTGTGCCTCTCTTCTCTTTACACATACCTCTAGTTCCTGTCTTTCCATTGCATACTTACGCATACCATCTCTCTCTCTCTCTCTCTCTCTCTCTCTCTCCATACTACTGCCTAGTATGTCCTCTCTCATTTTCTTTAAAGTATCCATTTGTAGCTTCCAAATTGTTTTGCATAATACGTTCTTGCATTCATATGTCCTTGTCACAACTTTATTTCACTCCTTTAGATCCTTTTTATATGCTCTATTTCATCTTCCCTTCCTCTTTCATCAAGCCCCCCTTTCTAAGGGCTTGTGTTTCCATTGTGCTTCATATCATCTACATCAACCCTTTCTACACAAACAAAATCTTATTCCATAATAGGATTACTTTGAGAAATATTCCTCTTGGCCTCATCCTAAAATACCTCTCATTAATGCTAAAAGAGGTCAACTATAATTAATAGCAAACTCTACAATGTAGCCCTCCTTAACTTGTTGAAACTAATAATCTATTGCATACAACCACTGGTTATCTAATATATTGAGCCTTTCAAGTATTGATAACAAATTATAGGTCCTTACCTTGCGTTAAAATCATAGTCTATAACAGTGACCTATTGTGTCATAGTCTATAACGGTGATTATATCCCAAGTATTAATCACAACAAACCTGTTTATTATGGAGTTGTATAATCCATTTCACTAAATCCCAAGTATTAATCACAACTAACGAGTTATATTTGTTTAGGATTATTTGCATAGAAAAACTCATATATATTTATGATTATATCCCAAGTATTAATGACAACTAACCTGTTTATTATGGAGTTGTATAATCCATTTCACTAAATCCCAAATATTAATCACAACTAATCCGTTTATTATAAAGTTGTATAGTCAACTTCACTTAATATTATTAAAATTTTACTAAATAAAATAGAAAACAAAATAAATTTAAAATCAAGATTAAATAATAAATTTAATTTGCTCTTCTTAAAGAAATGATATATATAATATATATATATATATATATATATATATAAATAAATAAAAATAAATAAATTTATTTGAATCTTAAAAAAATTGAAAAAAAAAATTTTAAACATCTATAAATAAGCATGATTCCTTTTTCAACATTTTTTAATTAAATATTAAAAATGTGGAATTAAATATTTGATTAGACATTTAAATTTGGATGCGTGAATTGAAAATAAAATCATCTTTCTTTACGCATTATTTTCAAAAAGTGATACTCTTAAATTTTTATTAATATAAAATAAAGAATTGTAAGAACATCCAGATATTCAAGTATAAAGGGTTTAATGAAATTATGGGAAGAATAAATGACATTCATTGACCAAGTTTAAAATTGCATGGGATTAAATATTCCATATATCTTTTCATGGAGTCATTATTTTATTTCAGTGCTCTTTGAAATGATGAGGGAATCTCGTGTTGGTGGATATACCAGCAGGGGTTGGAAAAAATTGCATTGTATAGTGCTTTGTATAGTGGAAATTGGAATACTTTCGTAAAAGCATTAACTTTCCAGTCTGTATGATTGTGTTAGGAGGGCCCACGATATGGAAGCCATCTGTAAAGGTAATCCGAAGTTCTGTAATAAAGCCTGGAATTGATTCCCATCAGAAATACGTTGGAATCGCAATAGAAATTGGTACTATAGAGATTGACGGTGTCCAAACCTCCTCTTAAGTAGGGCCACTGGAAATAGTGAATAGAAGAAGAATAAGGTGGGGCCATTTTGGAGGGGCCAAATGCCTTTGCTTCCACCCAAAGTTAAGTTGAGTTGCTGCTTCCCAGCTGTTGAGTAGGAATGGACAGGAGAAAATAAATAAATACTCATGGTTGCCGGCTACTTCATGGATGCATTCACTGCAATTTGAGAGCAGAAAGATCTGAATATTGTTACTTCTTTTGCGGTCGGAAGAGAAATCTTGAGCGCCTCTCATTTGGAAGACCTTGCGCTTTCTCACTCTTGTGAACGCAATGACCTGCTGCTCAGATATTGGGACTGGGGCTGCAGCCAATGTTTTGCCCAGCCTCTTGAAAAAGGTTGTTCAAGAGGTGAAATTGGTCATCTCTTTGCCTCAATCTTTCCGCGACATGGAGCATGAAGTTGAGCGTATGAACAATCTAAGGCATGATATAAATGTGGAGCTTGCTCGAGTACAAATCAATCCTAAAAGAGTAGTGAAAGCTTGGCTGGATAAGGCGGGCGAGGCCATAGCAAGTTCAGAATCTATTCGCACGGATTACGAGCAACACAGAAGGTGCCTAAGTTGGTGTCCTAACTGCTTAGGCCTCTACAGAATCAGCAAAGATATCAGAGATTGGAAAGCAACTGTTGCTCAGCTCCACTCAGAGAAGGATTCTGATTTTCCTCCAACCGGGGAATACGGGGATTCTAATCCGCCCGCCCAGTTGCAGATTTTGACCCCCGAAGCTGGTTTTGTAGGAAATGCAATAAAATCTTTACAGTCGGAGGTTGAGGAGAGGTTGACAGAAGATAGCAACACCCGAATTATTGGTGTGTACGGCATGGGGGGTGTCGGCAAGACTTCGCTGCTTCAGACCATCAACAACAGCCTCAAGGTACGGAGTTCTTTTGATCCCATCATTTGGGTAACAGTTTCCAAAGATTATGATATCTCAAAGCTGCAAGATTGCATAGCCAGTAGATTAAACTTACTGCAAAACTTCCCTGACAAATCTGATTCGGAAGGGCGAAAGCATAGGTTGTGGTCTTATTTAAAGGATAAAAGATTTCTCCTTCTCCTAGATGACATGTGGAAGACTCTTGAGCTGCAAAACCTAGGAGTGTCAATGAATGACACTGGTTCTAAAGTTGTTTTGACTACTCGAAATAAACGAGTATGTACCAGTATGGGAGCCACAGATCCAATAAAAGTGGTACCGCTGTCCGAAGAGGAGGGCTGGCGTCTGTTTTCTAGGCGAGCAAATGCTCCACAAGAAATAGAAGGCATTGCAAGGCAAATAGCAGGGGAATGCAAAGGTTTGCCTCTCGCTATAAATGTAGTTGCAGCTGCAATGGCAGATAAAGTTTATCCACATGAGTGGGAACATGCTCTACTCCAGATGCAAAACGTTGATAAGACGTTTTATGAGCTGCACGAAGAAATGGAGGACCAAGTATTCCGACATTTGAAATGGAGTTACGATGTTCTTCCACATTATTTGAAGACGTGTTTTGTGTATTTTGCAGCTTATCCCGAAGACACAGAAATCGACTGTGAAGAGGTCATAGACACGTGGATCGCAGAAGACCTGGTGAACAGCAGTGGAGAGAGCTATTTGCCTGATACTGCGCACAGTTTTATCGACTTCCTCCGAGATCGTTGTTTGATTGAGGTGGTGAGGAATGATCTGGTGGGAAGGGCTGAGCTTGTTAAAATACACGACGTCATTCGTGATCTGGCGATTCTCATTGCCCAGAAGGAGCACAGGTGTTTTTTTAAAGCAGGGCAGGGCGTGAGTCATTTTCCCTCTGAGACAGACAACGACGGCTGTGCAAGAATGTCGTTGATGAGGAATGCTTTACACTCCCTGCCCACAACCTTCCGATGCTCGTCCCTCTCAGTTCTGCTGTTAAGTGACAATCCTGGTATTAAAGAAATTCCTGGAAGCTTCCTGAACGAGTTGCCCTCATTGAGGGTGCTCGATCTTAGTAGGACAGGAATAAAGTCTCTTCCGCCCACTATCGGAAATCTGAAACATCTTTCCTCCCTCCAACTAGAAGGATGCGGGAGCATCAGTGAATTGCCGGAAAGCATTGGCGATCTGAAGGAGCTCCAATTCTTGAATGTTAGTCAATGTTCTCAATTAAGGTGCCTTCCGGAGAGGATAAGTGAACTGAAACGGTTGAGGGCTCTGAACATAGACAGCTGCTTCAATTTAAAGCATCTTCCGCGTGGGATATCGGAATTGGTTTCACTGGAGAGATTGCAGGCTTGGGGGATTGCATTGGATTTCGAGGAGGAGGAGGAGGCATTGGATGCAGAAAGAAAGAATGCTTGTATAAAGGATCTCCGAAGAATGAGCAGTCTCAGGGTTTTGCACGTCGGAATAAAATCGGCACTTAAGGAGGGGGTTATGAGCAATTGGTCAAAGATGAGAAGTTTGACTTTGATCTTTGAGGAAGCGGTTGGTCAAGATTACCTTCCCCAGGATATGCAGGTGATGAAACATCTGGAAAGTTTCTATCTTCGCAATTGCGTTGTGGAGCGGCTGCCTGGTTGGGTTACTCAATTCCGAAAGCTCGCATACCTTGCTCTATTTAGATGTGACCAGCTGAAAGAGCTCCCCGCGGAGTTGCCATGTCTGAGAACGCTATGGATAGACGGATGTTCTAAATTGGAGGCGTTGGAGTTGGGGATGGGTTTTCCAAAGCTACAGGAGTTGAGGCTTCAAGTATTAGCGTCGTTGGAGTGTGTGGGGCCCGTGGGGGCAGCAAGTGGAAGTGGAGGGTTGGGACCATTACCCCCCATGCTCAAGTCTCTCAGGGTGATAGGGTGTCCGAAATTGAAGAGATTGCGTGGGGGATGGGATAAGTTGAAGTGTCTGGAGGAAATAAAAGGTGGAAGAGGATGGTGGGATGCAATCGAATGGGATGATCCCACCATGAAGACGTCACTTGATGGTAAATTTAAAAGTATATACGGGTAATGTTAGATATGGTATCTGGAATGGATTGTAGTCCCTCATTGTGTAAGTTGTATGGAATATGTTGTAAATATAATATTTATATTAAATCTTATTTAGTCACTCACCATTTAACATATGTTGCCCTCTTAACTTGTGATTCATAAAGTCATAAAGCTTGGCAAATATATTATACATTCAACATAGTAATTTAACAAGATGCGTAGAAGTCACGTTGTGAATGAAAGAAATCATTAAATTATTGATTATTTTTAAGACTTACAACTTTATTTTTTTAATAAATGATAAGTTTTTATGGAGACACGGATTTCATATGTAATTATTTATTTATTTCAAGTAAAATTAAGTTTGACATTATTTATTTATTTCAAGTAAAATTAAGTTTGACATATTTTTATTATGCATTGTAATGGTTTTATATTTTTTTCATGGAAATTAGTTTATATAATTTTTGGTGGGATGGTAATTTTTTTGTTATTTAAGTTTTTTTTAATATATAAATAAGTTTAATATTTTTGAAAATCGAAAAGTATTTGAAATTGTGTATACTATATAACTTAGCTTTGGCAATTTTCAATAATTTTTTTGCTAATTTTGAAATAAAATCAAATCAAAAATTATTTATTAACAATACAACAACATAAAACAATTACGATTAAACTAAAATAAACAATCTAAAATTTAAAAATACAAAAACACAAAAAAATAGATTAAACTAAAATAAATAATCTAAAAAATATTGTATTTTCATTATTTTAATAATAATAATGTATTTAATAAAAACAAGATCTAAATAAAAGTCAATATTTAGAAACATAATCCACCTCTTTCTCAAAAATAGAGTAGCAAATATGGTCTTACATGGAATAAAAAGATATCATCAAATTAATACATTCAAAACATAACAAATGTTCAAAAAAATAAGGGGAAGGGGAAAAGATGGGGATTCTTTTATGTATTTGTTTCAAGTTTGAGCACATGAAGAATGTGATATTCATTTAATAATAACTATTTTTTATTGAAGAAATAAAAAGATTGTTATGAATAAATGAATATGTTTAAACTAATTTAATGGGTTAGTTTAGTGAAGAGCTTTTTCTTTAAAAAATGATTTTCAAATTGTGCATTTGATTGAGACAAAATTGTATGTTTTTAAATTACATATTCTATATATATATATATAGTATAATATATATTAAAAGAATAGATAAAATAAATTCTTTCCAAAATGTATGCAAATAATGTTTTTAGGAAATTTTACTGTAAAAAATACAAATAATTCTTAAGTACTATTTCTAACCTTAACCATATGTGGTTAAATGAGTAGTTTGATGAAATTTACACTTACAAGAAAATATCTGAAGATTTAATTGAAAACTTGGTATGACACTAATCACTTATGATTTGCTTCCATGCTCTTCATTATAGTATAGTTGACCATGTTATTAATTGTTAAAATTTATATGTTAAAAAATTACAAACTTGATTCAGATCAGATACCTATATATTTTCCTAACTTAAAACATATATTTACATAAGTTATTCAATGAAAAGGATTTTATTAGAGAATTAAACCACCTAAATTCTTATGAAATTAGAACTCAACCTCTTTTTTAATAATAACAATATTAAATATTTTCCCTGATGGGGTCATTAACCAAGCCAACGACGATACCGAGGTAATGCGTGGGTATTCATGAATACCACATGGACGAAGGCGCGAGGACCGACCTCCCCATCCTCTCAATGCACCTTATGTACGGGAGATGGTAATGTAACTTGTGTGAGACCTCAATCAGTCTTGAAACTCATGGGAGGTGGCATTTGTCGAAGATTTATGGAGGGTGGCAAGGTTTTCTATCATACATTCTGGGTTTGGTCTTGTTATGGTAAATGCAATTGAGTGTTGTACAAGGGAGCGACTGTTTATGAGGGTTCCTATCTGGGATAGGTGGTTTCCTTGCCATCGGCGTCCCCTCCTCCGCTTACGGGTGTGCATTCTTGTTAATTGGCAGTTTGATATTTAATTTATGGTCATCACACGCGGGGAAGGATTCAACTTTCTGGATCTGGTTTTGTTTTGCTGGTCCTACTGGGGTCTAGTGGCATCCCCTGCGTGCTAGAGTGAAATTTGGCTCGCTGCCTTACATTGTCCCCTCGTAGGGTTCTACAAGGTCACGCTGTGTCTGTGGAGCGTTTGTGCTGGATTTTGGGTGGTTTGGTTAGCGAGAATCCTATTCAGGGAGAGGGGCTTTCAATTGCAGATCCAAGTCCTCGTTGTTGGTTTGGAATTGTGGTCCTTTGTGTTCATCCTAGGTTGGTTGGTTGTGGTCCCGCTGACAAGGGGGGGGGGGGGGGGGGGGTGCGTTTCTTTTCGGTGACATATGATGTTTGTGAAGTCACCCGCTAGTTAGCTTCAGCTCATCTTAATGGTGTAGGGTCGGTCATAATGTGTCTGACTCCCTATTTGGCTCATTCCTCTTCACAACTTAAGCCTAATTCAGGAAGCCCAGGGGGGCGGTGCATCTCCCTCGCAAATGGAAATGGTGACAACTAGCTGTGGGCGGAGCAGTATTAATGGAGGTCGCTTGGGACAGTTGGTCTATGGTGGTCACAGTGGCAGTAGGGCAAGTCGTTCTAGTTGGGTGGTTTCTGAGGCCTGTGGTGGTTGCGATCATGGTGGTTGGTCATGGGAGTCACGCTCCACGAAGCCAACAACGGGGTGGGACGATTCTCCGCGGCGGTTTGGGGAGATGGGGGAAGGCTCGTAATTTGGGACGTAATCAGAGACAAGATTGTTGTTTAGAGCACTGCCTGGATTTGATTAAGTCAGCACTTGAATGCTTGGAAACCTTTGAACGGGTGAGGCAAGAGGAGTATGCAGAGTTCATTTCCACTTTGAACAAAATGTACTACTTCTAATGCCATGTCTGGGAGCGCATAGTGGTAGTTTGGCGAGGCCAAAATATGCTATCTGAGAAAGTAGAGAAGCTAGAGGCTTGGATGGCCCACTTCGAAAAGCATGTTCAAAGCTCCCTCCGTCCTCCTCATCCTCCAAAAATAGCTCCGAACAACCTAGCCTCCCACATATATCACTTGGTAATAAATTTATAGAACATCCTAGATGGTACTCAATCATTGCATAACAAATTTATAGAACATCCTAGATGGTAGTCACTCATTGTGTAACGTGTATGAAATATGTTGTAAGTATGATACTTATGTTAGTCACTTTCCATTTAACATATGTTGCCCTTCTCACTTGTAAATCCAATGTATAGACAATTTAATATTCTTCTCAACATAACATTATTCTTAATCAAGATGTGTCGAAGTTATAAATGTGTAAGATGGGTCAAGGTCATACAGCTTGGCAAAATGTTTTAAATTATACATTCAACATAATAATTTAATAAGTTGCCTAAATGTCATGTTGTTAATGAAATAAATAATTAATTACTAATCATTTTTAAGGCTTGTAAACTTAATTTTATAAATAATATGTTTTTTTAAGGTTTGTAACATTAGTTTTATAAATAACATGTTTTTATTAATATAAAATATCATATGATTGTAAGATTATATCATAAAATATGATGGTAAGATTATATCATTAATTAATTATTTATGTATTTAGTTTAATTAGAGTTAAATTTGATATATTCAAATGAGAAATAAGGAGTTTAATTATTCTAGATCTTTTTATGAAAATTAATTTATTTAATTTTTGGTGAGATTATAATTTTGAAAATTTTTAAGCCACTTGACTTGTACACATTATATAACTTAAATTTGTAATTTCAATAAATCTTTGCTAACGACAAAAACATAAAACAATTACGCTAAGGAAAAACACATAAAACAATTACATTAAGCTAAAATAAATAATCTATCAAATTTTGAAAAGTATTGTATTTTCATTATTTTGATAACAAAAATGTATTTAAAAATAAAAAATATTGAATATGTAGAAATATGTTTTAGAATCCACTTCTTTCTCAAGGATAAAGTAGAAGATATGGTCTTTTCTAGGTGGAATAAAAAGATATTATCAAATTGCTCCATGCATTATCATCTTTGAGGGATCCCGCAAGTGCAACTAAGAACCCTTGACTTATGACATTGATGAATAAGTAGTAGACAATCTTCTTGATCCATCCTCTTATAGAGGTGAATCTAATTCTTATCATAGAGGGAGAAATAATTTCCTTTAAGCCAATGAGGTGATCTTCAATCTTCTTCGACCTTAGCTCTGATACCATGTTGAGAAATCAATGCTATTGGGATTAGGGTTAGATTTCTCTTTCTTGATAATTACTTGTGAATTATGTTGCCTTATTTTACTTGTTTTTTATATTATCTTTCATCAAGCAATTACCAAATTATGTGTGCATGAAGATCACAAATACACAAGACATGATATATAGGCACTATGCCAGGGCAAAACCCTTATCTAGGGGAAAACCCAGTAAAAAATCTCTTCCTTCAATAGTTTTCCTTGAGACCCTTCTACCTAGACAAACACCTCCTCCACACCAAGCCAACCTCTCCTTCTTTGATCCATCCTTCAGCCTAGTAGCAACAACACTTCGACCCTAGAACTTCAACTTAGCAGCTTCTGGCAACAACAACAACTTTGACCTAGACAAGGAGACTTTG
>APFE031040717.1:0-19975 GCA_000404065.3 Pinus taeda
CTCTACATGTTCTTGTAAGTTTGTTTATGTATTCTACATCTCTCTTTTGCTTCTATTTGGACAGATGAAGTGGTAAAGTTTGAATACATGCTTTGACATGCTCAGCTTTTTAGTTTGTTCGACATTTATGTTTTCTACTGTTTAGAGAGGACTCAAATGGTAGTTTGCCCTCTCTAGCTCCTTCTCTATCATCTCTGATCCTCCATCTCAGATTAAGGCATCAGCGCTCACTCCTACCTTGCCCCAAATATCCCCCTGCAAAAACTGTGCTCAATCCCCGCACCCTGAATTGCACTCCTTCCAATTGCCACCAAAAACCAAAAATCTTTAAATCAATCCCCCTTAATCAATTTACTAGCCTAAAATCTTTATTCCTAATTGGGTCAACTCATCATACTGAAAGATCTACTGAATCTGACCCGAGAGAGCCTTCTCATACCTCGTAGGGCTAGCTACGAGGTGAAATGGTTTGATGTAGCCTTGAGAGTTTGTCTATCTCAGCCTAGGTGAATTCCAAGCGCTAACAGGTGGGATGACAGCGCCTCAAATGCTGAATATCAAGAGCACATGAAAAATGCATAACAGGCACAGCCTAGAACAAAGAAGAAGTGGAAAGTGAGCAATTAACAGTAAAAGAAGCTTGTATTAGCTGAAAATGAAGACCAAATGCTGCAAGTATCACAGTAGTTACAGTCTCCAGAAGTTGAACCTTACATAAAAACCAAAACCATCAACCTTTATCCTATCTGAGTTTTGGGTATATATAGAATTTGATTACAAAAATTTCTCAGTTGTTCTATGCGTGGAGGGGGCATAATGGACCACCAACCGCTTTAACTGTCTGAAAAAGTCTCTTGGTGTAGACTGTTGCTTTAGTGGACAAAATTGATCTTTTCTGATACTCTACTGTACTTTTCGAGTAGGTGGAGTGTAATATGGAAGACATTCCATAACATGTGAATGTGTTTAACTGCTCAAGATTTGTCCTTCTAGTTTTTCAGCCATAGTGCTCTTGAATGCAGTTGTTGAGGAGTAACTGCACCGGGTACAGGTCACTGGCCCCCTTTGTCCTTCGGGAGCATAGAATGGCTATGGACGTGGATAGTCGGGATGGGCGGAGGAAGAAATCATCCGTTGGATTAAACGAATGAACGGCTGGGACCTATCAGCGGGAGACATTAGGAGAAAGCGGGAGCAAAGAAATGTCAGCTGTCGAATCGCGGGCGAACAGATCCGATGTCCATCGGGTGAGAAAGATACACTGGAGATAATGAGCGGGGAAATCAGGCTTAGGCGGTAAGCGGTATGTATCACACCAATTTTGGGAGGAAAGCGGTAAATGTGCGGAGGCTAGTGATTCCATTCAAGTGATTGACGCGTGGCGGGTAGGATAGGGGAGAAAACCATTTTATCGCGAGTCAACGTGCGGGCTGTTCGCGGGATCAGGAGAAGCGAATGTCATTGGATCCAATGAATGGATGGCGGAGATTGGTTTGCGGGGAAGGCTATGTAATATGGCAAACACACTATTGGAGGCAGACTTGCGGACTTGAAACTTTATACACAGGAGAAGTGAGTCGTATCGGGTCCGGCACCAAATATCGCATCGCTATAATGGAAAAGGGCTTGCCACATTGAAAGCACCGATTTCGATGGTGCTATGGACCCGATGAAGTCATTAACAACGGTTTATAATCACATCACATCCAATATGGGCAGTCGGTAATCAGCGATCGACGATGTTATGGACATGACTTAAGCGAGACCTGTTGAAAGCTCCGATTGCGACTTGCGACTAGGCCACGAACCCGATAGAGAAATTAGCCATATTTAATAATGAAGAAGGGGCATCGCAATATCGCATCGGCGGGAGTCAAGGGGTTTGAGACCTTACGCACACACACATATGCGATTTTCCGATTGTGATGAGGAAAGAAAGCGCAAAGCTATATGGTTGGGTCTTATGGGAGGCTTCACTTGCGCTTAAGGACTGGGGCCAAAAAAGGGGCTTGATGGATTTTGGAGAGATTTAAACGGGGAATGAAGAGGTTTAAGGACGAAAAATAGAGATAGCAGGGCTATGGAGTATAAGTGATATGAAGGGGAAGCGGAGGAAAAGACTGCTGCAATCTGCCTTTCTGAGCATAAACACATGGCGAAGCTGGTATTTGGTCCTCCAAATGCTGAAGTATGTAGCATAGCTAACACTGGCTCCTTCTGGGGATGAGATCCTCCCAGTGAGGTCTCAAGAACCTGCAGATCAATACCTTTCCGATGAAAACCAATTAGCAAAATTCCTAGTGTTCCATTGGGCATGGAGTCTACTTTGTTTATACTGAACTAATAAAACAACATATTTACAACTTTAAGCCCAAAATACCTTAAACCACATAAATTTTTAGAAAATGCCCATTGATTGGGCCATCAAAAACTGCCTCTCCTCCCATACTTTTCAATATGAAGGTGTTGTTCCCTTGGATTTGAGAAATGATAAAAGGTCTTGTCCAGAAAGCATCAAACTTCCCATGGTTGCCTTTGTTTTCTTTCAGTGCATCCCATTTTAGAACCAAGTCTCCCACCTGAAAATTATCTACCTTTGTCCTTCTGTCAAAAGCTTCCTTGATCTTTTTCTGATGTGCTGCAACCTTTTCAACTAGCTGTTCTCTAATATGATGTACCTCTACTAAATCTGTGATCCTTTGTGCCATGTCTTCTTCCTCATTTTCTGCTTGTTGCAAGAACTTTGCTACAGTGAGAGTAAGCTGAATTGGAAATATTTCCTTTATGCCATACACCAGCTTAAATGGAGAATTCCTTGTGGATCTTTTAATGGTCACTCTGTCGGCCCAAAGAGCATATTTGAGCTTAGAATCCCAATTCTTTTTGTTGTCATCCAGCAGCTTCTTAATTATCCTTATTAAACTCTTGTTGGACGATTCTACTAGACCATTTCCTTAAGGATAATATGAGGTGGAATGAAACAATTTAATACCCATCGAATCACACATTTCCACCAATTATTTTGCCCAGAAGGTTGCTGCATTATCTGTGACTAATTTATGTGGACAACCAAATCTGGTAAAGATATTTTCAATTAAAAACTTCATGACCACATTATGATCAGCCTTTCTGGTAGGGATTGCTTCAATCCATTTAGTAAAATAATCAGTGGCTACTAATATCCATCTGTGCTGGCCACTGGAATGTGGATTGATTTCTCCAATGAAATCCAAGCTCCACTGCTGAAAAGGTCCTTTTGCATGTATTGGTTTTAAGGGCAGGGACTTCAATTGTTGTTTTCCTTCAAATCTTTGGCACCTGCCACAAGATTTAACAAATGAAAATACATCAGAAAATAAAGAGGGCCAATAATGTCCAGCCCTGAGGATCTTGTGGGCAGTGGTTTTCCAATAGTGGTGTCCTCCACACATGCTGGAATGAAACTGCTGCATAACTTCTATTGACTGTTCTTTGTCTAGACACCTCAAAAGAATTCCAGATGGATCCCTCCAATAGAGCAGATTTTCAGTAATGCAATATTTAGCTGTTCTAAGCTTAATTGTTCTGGCTTGACTTTGAGTAGAGCTGGGAGGGATTTCTAGCTTCAACAAGAATTTAACTATTGCAGCATACCAATCGCACGAAGCTAGATTTTCTGCCACTGCTTGATTTCTCTCTGGTCCAGCTGCTTCCTCCTCTTTTGTTTGACCATTTTCTGCAATCGGGCCTATGCAATTTATATCCAATGTTCTGCAATTTTCTTCAGCTAACAATCTGGCAAGACCTTAACCTCTGACAAGCTTGGTGGGCTTCAATTCTATATTAAAATCAATAATATTTGCAATCCATTTAGCCCTTCTTCCATCAACACCAGGATGTGTTAAGACATATTTTATTGCGACAGAGGGTACATATGCAATTATCTTGGAATGCAAAATATAAACTCTAAAAGCTTTCAAAGACTTGATAAGAGCATATGCATGTTTCTCCATGATATCATACCTAAGCTCAACATCCCTTAATGTCTTGCTGAAAAACGCCATTATATGCTTTGAACCTTCTTCATCTGCTTGCAATAAAATAGTTGCAAGGGTGTCATTAGAGGCAAAAGAAAATATATGGAACTCCTTGCTGTAATCTAGACTAATTAAAGTAGGAGCTTCCATAATAGATTTTTTAATGGAGTCAAATGATTTTCTTGTTGCATCGTTCCATTTGATCTCTGAACTCTTTTTCAACATGGAGGTAATATGCTTCACAAGTTCTGCAAAATTTGGTATAAACCTCCTCACAAAATTGATCTTGCCCAGAAAGGATTGGATATCGTTCTTTGATCTCGGCACAGACAAAGTCTGTATTTCTTTGACTCTTTCTGGGTCAATTCGGACACCTGCAGTAGAAATAATATGTCCTAATAGCTTGCCTTCTTCTAAATAAAATTGTGACTTTTTAGGATTAACTGAAATCCCAAACCTTCTGCACTTTAAAAACACTTTCTTTAAATGTTGCAAGTGGTCTTGATGGCTGCTAGAGTATACTGTTATATCATCAAGGTAGATAAGGACAAATTTATCCTTCTCTCCTACAAATGCTATGTCCATAGCTCTCTGAAAGGTGGCTCCAGCATTCATCAATCCAAGAGGCATCTTGGCATATATAAAAGTGCCCCAAGGAGTGGTGAATGCAGTCTTCTCGTGATCATCTGGATGTACAACAATCTGATTAAAGCCTGAAAATCCATCTATGAAAGACATCACTTTAGCTCCTGAGACTTTCTGCAACAAATGGTCCATCTTGGGTAGAGGATAGTTGTCTTTCTTAGAGCATTTGTTTAAGTTCCTGAAATCAACACAAAGTCTAATTTCTCCACTTTTCTTCCTCACCACAACTAGGTTGGCTACCCACTTGGAATATCTGAGAGGGACTATGATTTTGGCAGCCAATAATTTCTTAATTTCTTTTTCAATCAGAGGGAGGAGCATAGGATTTATGGGTCTCAGCTTCTGTTTGAAAGGTATGGTGTCTTTCTCTAAAGGAATTTTAAGCTAGATGATCTTTTTATCATATGTTTTTCAGGTCACTATATTCCCAGGCAAAGACATCAGCAAATTGCTTCATTAATTTGCAGTATTCAGCACTTTGGTCAGCAAACAGATGGGTAGACAGATTTATATATCTAGGCTGACCTGGACTTCCTATATCATGCTTACAGACTGCAGATTGGTCTTCTTTTTTAGTAGCCTTGTAAGTCACATCATTCTGGTCAAACAGTCTTTCTAGAGGAATTAGACCCCTAGAATATAATTGTTGGGCAATTGGACAATGCTATTTTTGCCAATTTTATTTCTAAGCTGGGATTTTTTGCTTTCTTGCAAGGCTTCATTCTCTTGGTCAATTTGCATTTCAGAAAATTCATCAATGACTTGCAAGAACCTATTCACTTCATCATCATCTTCAAAAACTTTCCAATGCTGGACATTGTCAGGCAAGGACGGTTTGTATTTCATTTGGACTTCATAAACAAGTCTAGGAGGCATTGGAGGGATAAACATACTGGCAGACATAGCAAGGGAATCAGCAAGCTGATTTTTGGCTCTAGGGATATATGAGATACAAAAACTATCAAAAGAGTCTTTGATTCTCCATACCTCATCTCTGTATGCTTTAAGCCTTGGGTGCTTTGCTTGAAATGTTTTGTTTACTTGCTAGATAATCAGGTCGGCATCTACAAACACCTTTATGTTCTTGATTCCTCCATCTTTTGTTGTGTTCAGGCCCAATATTAGAGCCTCATACTCTGCTATATTGTTAGTGACTTGGAAGGCCAGCTTAAAAGATAGTTGTGTACTTTCTTGTTTTGGAAATATTAGCACCACCCCTGCTCCTGCAGTCTCCCTGGAACATGCCCCATAAAAGAACATATCCCAAACCTAGCCTCCTTGCTCTTCCTCGGCCTGAACTGTTGGTTCCTTAAGCTGCATTAAGGCCTTCTGAGATTCTTCTATTTGGAGTATACATGCTCCAAAATCAGTGTCCACAACATGAATGGGATGATTAGAAGGATTCTTTTCATCATTGACGATATATGCCTGATCCGGATCTTGGGAGGAGGCCCCCAAGATCTAAAAGATTGAAATGGATCTTGGGAGGATAGACCCCCAAGATCTAAAAACTTGCAATGGATCTTGGAGGAAAGACCCCAAGATCTGAAAATTTGAAATTACCAGAAGAAAAATAGGAGAATGCCCAATAAACAAAACCACAAAGAAACTTTTTATTAAAACCCAAGTGGAAATAAACCAGTTAGGGCAATGGTAGCTTATCTCTAAGAAGAGATGTGGCAGCTACATGCCTCTGAACTGTAAAGGCTACATTGTGGTGGACCATCTGTCCTTTTACAAAATGTGACTTGTTACTTATAGTATTTTTCAGTTACAATACCACGGGTCAATTCCATGGGTGAATGAATACCATGGGTGGATTTTACAATACCACGAGCGGATGTCATTTACAATACCATGGGTAAATTCCATGGGTTGATGAATAATATGGGTGGATGAGTACCATGGGTTGATGCCAATTTCCATTCGGATCAATGCCAGCTGTGCTTCTCTATACAATCTCATGTTTTCTCCTTCAAAGACTGGGACAATGGCATAGGATAGATCGTTCTGTAAAGTCCCACCCAGTCTCTTAATCCATCCTCTGGATAGCAACATGCCAAACTTAGGAGGGACATCTGCCACCACTATGTCCATCACCATGCTCTTCATGGGCAGCTGAGTTAGAGTAATAGCTAGGTCTTTAATCAATCCCAAGAATTTTACTTTCCTTGAATCAAAAGATAATAAATCATGATATGGTCTAGTGATATCAAGCCCTAACTCTTCCATGACGGCTTTTGGCATCAGATTGTGGTTGGCCCCAGTGTCTAGCAGGCAATTGTGGAGGATTTTATCATGAATGGTTAATGAGATATAAAAGGATGGAGAATTATCATCAGCAGGTTTGGTCATTGGACTAAACATAATTGCAGGCATGTCATCTTGCAAATTGATAGAGTCAGTGGAGGTTTGTGTGGCTTTCAGCTCAAGAACCTCAAGGATAGGCTTTCTAAATACTTCACTCTTTACAAGTTCTAACAGAGGCACAGATATTTTTAATTTATGGACTTCTGCTTCAAAGCTGAAATGGGAAGGTGACTTGTTAGGACCTCTTACCTCTTGAACTGGTGCTTTGAGGATGACTGGATCAGCTACTGGTCTCTTCTGTCTAATATTCTGTAACTCAGTTTGGACAGTAGCTCCTTGGGTAGGGTTCTCCTTGGCATTTTTTTCTTGTGACCTCAGGTTATATCTTCATTGTTCACCAGTCTACAGGACAGCCTTTCTATCCCATTCTCGACTGGTTTGATCCTGTAGCAAAGCTTCTTCGTATTCATCCAATGTCAAGAAGGCAACATTGCCTTTATCTTCCATGCAATGTATTTCATCCTCATCTTCAATCTGTTCTTCCTCCATGACTACATTTTGGAAAGGAGCTTTAACTCTCTATTCTTCATTTGGTTCTTTACCCCTCTGAATGATTTGCAACTGTTCATTTGCACTTCTAAATGGGTTTAAGTTTCTTGGAGCAAATGTGTTCTGTTGCCTTGTCTTTCCTGAGTTCTGCTCAACCTTCAACTTAGATATTTTAGCAGCCAATGACTCTATCATTCTAGTCATTTTATCTAATTTAGGCTCTGAAGATGAAATAGAGGAAGAAGAAGCCTCACCTCTCGGTCTCCTTCTATGAGCATGACTTTTGAGCTTTTCTGCAGCCATAATATTAGATTCAACTTCTAGAGCTGCATCTTACATATCTACTAGAGTGGCACATTTTCTTTCTCTCAATAATAGGCAAAAATCAGATTCAAAAGCATTGGCATTTGTAAGTTTGGCAGAGGTGGGGGTAGGCTTTACCTCAGTTGGTATCTTACTATACATACGATTGAATCTTTTATTAAAATCAGTCAAAGATTCCTCATTTTCTTTCTTCAGGTTTCCAAACTCAGTATGGTAATATAGCAAGTCTTTTTTATCTCCCCATTGCTTCAAAAATGCATCATCTAATGCTTCAATATCAGTAACAGATCTAGGATTCAACTCTCTGAACCACTTTCTAGCCTCCCCATTGAGGCTCTGAACAAATACTCTCATCCACACATCATTCTCGCTTATATCCAGGTTATCAGCATAACTATAAAAGGCTTCAAGGTGTTCTTCAGAAATCACCCCATCTGTACCAGTAAATTTAGGCATGTACTTCAGATATTCTCCTGCAGGCATGGCATTCAAAGGAACAGGCAAGACTAAGGGTCCATACCTACCAGCTATAATTCTTTCCATCTTCGTAGGAGCTTGCTGGCCTGCCATAACTGGGATATGTGGAGGTTTATTGGCTGATTGAATAGTGGGAAACAATGAAATGGGTGACAGAGACAAGGGAATATGATGGACTGTATGGGAAGCTTGCTTTGGACTGAGATCCAAAGGGGAACGAAAAGAATAAGGAGCTTTACGAATCTCTACAAGTGATTCTTCACTAGCAACACTAGGCTTTATATCCTCATATGATACATTCTCAACTATAGCCTCTTCTTGCAGAGATAAATAAGATTTCTTGGGCTTACCTGATCCTGATGCTCCTTTCTGTGAAGTTTTCTTCGTCTTAACAATATTTTCAGGGTCAGGCACTGGAACAACTGGTGCTTTCTGAGGATTTCTTCGAGTATGCCTCACAAACTGAGCCAGAACTGCAATGTGGAGTCGCCAAAGGATGGTCTTCCTCCAGTGGAGTCGCCAGATAGATGATTACAACCAGGAAATGTGCCCAGACCTTGTCTATCATCAAAATCTGGAACTGTGTCATTTCCCATGGAAGCTGAGCTTCAATCTCCTTTCCCTGGCAACGACGAAAATTAATGTTATCACCCCAAGAAACTCTCCTAGGTTCTATCTCGAAGATGCTCGGGAACATTACAAACTCAACAAAATGTTGGAAATGGATGAATAGAAGGAATGATGCATATTCAAGCCGGATAACCACTTCTACTATGCTTAACTCCAGACATGGGTGAACACCCCTAGACTACAAGGCTTTAGACCACCAATCACTCATAGTTTAAGGAATAGGTGAATATGGAGAATACTGACCACACCAGCAGATGAACAAGACCATGTGATGACCAACTGCAACCAGTAAAGAGGTCTGCAAATCTATTTCTTAATACACAGACAAGATGACAGCTCTCTAGCATTAAGATAATAGAAACCTACATAACATATTCAATGATACATACTAGATTCTAACACAGATGTGGGATGACATCGCCTCAAATGCTGAATATCAAGAGCACATGAAAAATGCATAACAGGCACAACCTAGAACAAATAAGGAGTGGAAAGTGAGAAATTAACAGCAAAAGAAGCTTGTATTAGCCGAAAATGAAGACCAAACGTTGCAAGTATCACAATAGTTATAGCCTCCAGAAGTTGAACCTTACATCAAAACCAAAACCATCAACCCTTATCCTATCTGAGTTCTCGGTATATATAGAATTTGATTACAAAAATTTCTCAGCTGTTCTATCCGTGGAGGGGTCATAATGGACCACCAACCGCTTTAATTGTCTAAAAAAGTCTCTTGGTGTAGGCTATTGCTTTAGTGGACAAAATTGATCTTTTCTGATACTCTGTTGTACTTTTCGAGCAAGTGGAGTGTAATATGGAAGACATTCCATAACTAGTGAATGCGTTTAACTGCTTCAGGTTTGTCCTTCTTGTTCTTCAGCCATACTGCTCTTGAATGCATTTGTTGAGGAGTAACTACGCCGGGTACAGGTCACTGGCCCCCTTCGTCCTTCGGGAACATAGAATGGCTATGGACGTGGATATTCGGGATAGGCGGGGGAAGAAAATCAGCCATTGGATTAAATGAATGAACAACTGGGATCTATCGGCGGGAGACATTAGGAGAAAGTCGGAGTGAAGAAATGTCAGCCGTTGGATCACAGGCGGACAGATCCGATGGCCATTAGGCGGGAAAGATACACGGGAGATAACGAGCAGGGAAATCAGGCTTAGGCGGTAAGCAGTATGTATCGCACTGTTTTTGGGAGGAAGGCGGTAAATGTACAGAGGCCACCGATTCCATTCAAGTGATTGATGCGTGGCGGATAGGACAGGGGAGAAAACTGTTTTATCACGAGTCAATGCACGGGCGGTTCGCGGGATTAGGAGAAGCGAATGTCGTTGGATCTAATAAATGGGCTGAGATTGGTTTGCGGGGAAGGCTATGCAATATGGCAAACACACTATTGGAGGTGGACTTGTAGACTTGAAACTTTATACACAGGAGCAGTGAGTCGTATCGGGTCTGGCACCAAATATCGCATCGCTATAATGGAAAAGGGCTTGCCACATTGAAAGCACCGATTGTGATGGTGCTACGGACCCGATGAAGTCATTAACAACGGTTTATAATCACATCGCGTCCGATATTGGCAGTCGGTAATCGGTGATCAACGATGCTATGGACATGACTTAAGCGAGACCTGCTGAAAGCTCCGATTGCGACCTGCGACTAGGCCGTAGACCCGATAGAGAAATTAACGATATTTAATACTGAAGAAGGGGCATCACAATATCGCATCGGCGGGAGTCAAGGGGTTTGGGACCTTACTCACACATAGATATGCGATTTTCCGATTGCGATGAGGAAAGAAAGCGCAAAGCTATATGGTTGGGTCTTATGGGAGGCTTGACTTGCGCTTAAGGTCTGGGGCCAGAAAAGGGGCTTTGATGGATTTTGGAGGGATTTAAATGGGGAATGAAGAGATTTTAGGATGAAAAACAGAGATAGCGGGGCTATGGAGTATAAGGGATATGAAGGGGAAGGGGAGGAAAAGACTGCTACGATCTGCCTTTCTGAGCATAAACACATGGCCAAGCGGGTATTTGGTCCTCCAAAAGCTGAAGTATGTAGCAGAGCTAACAAGTACAATCTCAAGCATGTACTAATAAACTATGAATTGAAAGGATTTGATTTCCATACTCGTCATGCACATATGTAATAACAAATTATAATATGTATATAGATAGTCTAATTCATAGGTAACCATTTTACCTATGCATGCATGATTCAACTCATACACATAATATCTTATTTCTTTTAACATCCTAGACAATGCTCATTATAGTAGTAATCTTAAACTAACATATAATTCAACATGTAAGAAATAAAATAACAATAGACTAAGCACAACCTGCCATTTGGGAATACTCAAGATTAACAGAGCATGTTCCACCCAACCAATGAATTGTGACCAACAATTCCCTCCCGAGCTTAGACATTCTTGCTTCCAGGTACCAACAACCTTGTGTTCTTGAGTGATTTTCTTATAGATCTTCCCAACAAATGTTTCCTTAGCAACATCCTGCTGTAAGGGTCTACATCCCATAGTTACCTAAGATTTTTATTTTAAATCAAGAAACAATCTTTCTTTTTCTTTAAAGTTTGCATTTCTCTCCCACTATGCTTTATTCTTCTTTTCACCCAACTTAGCATTTCTCTCCACCAAAGTGTTTAGCATAATCTTTCTCTCCCTTTATGCTGATTTATTTAGAAACTTTCTCCTTGGGATTTTAGGAGAAATTTTGGTAGGGTCCACCATGTGGACTTAACCACTAACACCTTTTTATAAATGGAAATAAATTGTTGATACTCAACTGGTCTTTCCCGAATATTCCCAAGCAACTCATTTATTAATTTAATAAATTAAAAATTACTTACATAATGAAATGATTTCAATTGTGACTTCGATAGCCATTAAGTTCATAATAATCATTGTTTCCAAGCTTATGTGGTTGTCAGAATTTGGATAATTTTCTTCCATATATTTATCGACAATGGTCACTTTTAAGCGATGTTTCAAATCCAAATCAGGAACCATCATTGAGAGAAAATTGATGAGACAAGAGGAAAAGTGATAAGG
This sequence comes from Pinus taeda, assembly GCA_000404065.3. Lineage (NCBI taxonomy): Eukaryota > Viridiplantae > Streptophyta > Pinopsida > Pinales > Pinaceae > Pinus > Pinus taeda. Next base: position 12,035 of record APFE031040717.1, read on the forward strand.
TATAAATAGGTAAAAAGAAAATAAAATAAGCCAAAAAGTGGTAAAACATAAAACCTAAAATCTATAAGGGAATGACTTAATTAATATATGGAATTAATTAATTAATTAAGAAAATAGAACAAAGAAAAGAAGTATAATAATAAATATTTGGTATTAACTAATTAAAAATATATAAATAAATAATTAATATATTAATTAACTAATTAATTAATTTATTACAATTTATTACTAACTAATATAATCCGTAAATGGTGAAAATAACGAATTATAATATTTTATATATGAGTAACATATTAATAAAACTGCAATAAATATCTTATTATATTCAATTAATTAATTAAATAATTTATTTATTAATTATTCTAATTAATATATTAGACTAAACTCTAAGTTAAGTAAAATTAAATGTAAAATGCAATTAATAGATAATTTATTTCTTTATCATTATGGTTAATTTATTAGAATTAAAGCCTAAGCTAAAAAAATTAATTATATGTATTAGAGTAAAATGTATACCGATATAAGAACTATACAACTAAATTAGATAGAAAAGAAGAAATAAGGAGAAATATTAATATTAATAGAGTAATATTATTAATATTAAGACTTTGGTGAGAGCGATAATGTTAATAATAACATTATTAAATTAATATTGAAGGAGAGGGAACAAATTTCAAAGCTGAGAGAGTACATAGAGCCAACTCCTACTAACTTCAAGACTGCCATCCCTATTGACGTTGTTTGGATGTCTTAATATTTCAAGAGCCTCCTTGAATCCTCTCTTAAAATAGTGATCTTCCTATGCAAAGATAGTAGTATATTACAGGCATATGTGATGCTTAGTGTAGAGAGAATTCTCTGCAAGAGTAGAGGTGCGAGAGCATTGATTTTTAATGCTGGCACAAATTTCTTTTATTCTTGTTTTGAATGACCTCCCAGTTTCCCTAATGTAGATTTTTACACATGAGCAATTGATTTTATAGACTCTTAATTGTTGTTGATCAATGTTGTCTTTAATTGATTTCATTTTTTGTTTTAAAGTTTAAAATGGTTTGAATACTAAGCCAATTGATCTAGGTGGATATTGGTGGCCGCCTGCCTATTCCACCTAGACCTCCAGTTGGTTTTGTATGTTTACTTTATTATTACAACATTTACTATTTTTAGTAGTTTTTCAGGTCCTGAAATTCTGGAGTTGTTTTATCCCCCTAAACGACATTTTTTTGAGGTCTGCAATAGGCCTATAATCACATGCATGAAATCTTGTAGTACTTAGAGAGATATTTCCAAAGAAGTATCATATGCGCCAAACATAGATCATATGACCAAGTTACGACCCCAGGAAGTTGGCTACCTAACTAACCCCAACGAGGCCCATAAACTCTTGGGGTTAGGGTTTTAGTTTTTTAGGGTTTTCTTTTGATGTTCAATAATAAAAAGTCCCTTGAGCCTCATTGTAACATAATTCAAAGGCATGTAGCCGCCACATCTCTTCTCATAGATAAGCTACCCTTGCTCGAGCTAGTTTATTTCCGTTCTGTATGTAAGCATATTTAATCTCTTTGATATTAATGAAATGAAGTTTTATTTCTACTGCATCTTTGTGTTCATGTTTATATCTATATTCTTTGGTGTTCTTGCATAAGTTTGGATCACTAATATTCCTTTTTTCTGAGAATTTTAGCTATTCTATCTGTTACGCCACTAATGTATGGGAGGTGGGCCTTCATGCTGGAAGGTTGTAAATTAGTTATTATATGTGAGGGGTTCCTCTTCTATTTGGCTCTCTTGATGGCATTATAAATGTCTTTATCGTTATATGCAATCCCTTTAAAGACATTAAGCTGGTAATGGTGGGAATCTGCATGAAGGTAACTATCAATATGGGTGTTTTTTCATAATACTTGGTGCCCTAAGATCCCATCCTCATTTCTAGTAATTAATAATTCTAGGAAAGGAGTGAAATTATTATCTTCAAGTTCGATAGTGAATTTTATGTCATCAGATATTCCATTAACATGTTCTAATAATTTGTTGAGTTCTTCCTTGCCATGCTTCCATTTCATATTAGTATCATCAACGTAGCTTTTCCATCTTCTAGGTTTTAATGGGTAGGAGTCTAATGCTTTATGTTCAATTTTTTCCATGTATAGGTTTGCTACAATAGGAGAAAGGGAAAAGCCCATAGCAACATTTGTGACTTGCTCATAATATTCTCCTTGAAAGCTAAATAATGTTGAGAGAAGGAAAATTTCTGCAGGTTTGACAGTTTCAGGGTTAGTTACCTCATAGAGAACATAGATAGCATCCTCTAAGGGAATCTTAGTGAATAATGAAACTAGATCAAAAATAGTGATTAGGTCATCGTTGTCCACTTTTTCCTCCTTCATGAGCTTTACAAAGTCATATGAATCTTTGATGAAGGTATCCATGTGGAAAAATCTGTCTTTGATTTTTATTTATTCTACCAAATCTGTCTGCACACTACTAGCATAAATTCCAGCGAAATGATTTGCACTTATACTTAAGGCATCAACTATTTTTTTCCTTTTCCTTTAATGTTCTTGATGACAAATTCAAATTCACTAAAGAATGTCATTAACCTTTCCTGTCTAGCATTCAACTATTATTGACTGAAAAAATACTTTAGACTTATGTGGTTAGTAATAAGAGTAAAATTTTTACCCAATAAGTAATGACTCCACATTTTTAATGCATGTATAGAAACAGTTAATTCCAAGTCATAAAAAACAAAAATTTTCTCATGAAGCTTCAATTTTCTTGATTCATAAACAACTACATATTTTTCCTACATTAATACACCACCCAACCCTTCAAGACATGCATTTGTGCACACAAAAAAGTCATTTTTCTGGATAAACAATCTTTAAAATTGGGGCTACTATTAATAGATGTTTTAATCTATCAAAACTCTTTTTACATTTCTTTGTCTAATTGAATTTAACTCTTTTCTTTTACAAAGAGGTAATGGGATAGGATAATTTAGAAAAGCCTTCAATAAATCTTCTATAATAACCCGTAATTCCCATGAAGGACCTAATGTTTTCAACATCCTTAAGTACTAACCAGTTTAAGATGGCCTTCACATTTTCAAGATCAACACTTATGCCTTCTTTAAAGATAACATGACCCAAGTACTAAATTTTTTCTTTATAAAAGTCACACTTGTTGAACTTTGTATACAACTGGTGTTCTTTCAAGGTCTACAACACTATTCTTAAATTCTCCTCATGTTCTTCTTAGTTTTTTGAATATGTTAGAGCATCATCAATGAAAACCAGTACAAACTTGTCTAGATACTTGCTAAACATACGGTAGAACGTGCGAAGACAAACAGGTACCTGGATGAGACATGGTGCGAAGACAAACATGATGAACAAGGAGCACATGCTATAAGAATTTCACATAGTTGGATGAACATACGAAGCATACCAAGTAGCAAGTGAAGGAGACACGTGCACATGCATGAACCATCAAGCGAACACCAATACCATTGAATAATCTGCACAATTTTCCATGCTGAGGTGAAGCTATGGTACACCACGTGCATACTCATCACTCGGCGGCACAACAACTTGAATCAAACAACACAACCAACATGTGCATACCAACAGTGTCATGTTGAGTTGTGTCACGAGTCGCCTCTTCCACATCACTACTTTGGGTCATAACTGTGTAATCAATGTAATGTAATGTGGAAGTCCAAGAGACCCACGGATGAAGTCAAATATTCATGTATGTCAAACACTCATGAGGTAAGTCTAATAGTCATGAGGGAAGTCGAATAGTCAAAAGGTCCAGTTTCACCCTTGGCTATATATACCCTTCATTTGTACATGCAAAAGAATTTTCACCTTGGCTTCTCCCACATAGCCTTTAGAGTTTGTAGTATTTTCCTTGAGGAGCGAGTAGTGGCTCTAATGCCTCGCTATCGGCGTTAGGGATGTATGGTGTACAGACTTGTCTTAGAACTTTCGCTTAATTCAAAACCCTGTTAATAGGCCAGCACATTTTCACACATGTATTGTATTCGTTTGTAAGACTATTCTTTGGATGCTTGTAATGCATGTTGCTTCAACCTGTATTAAGACAGTTGAAGTATTTTGGTTGTTTTAGTGCATATTCTACTGGAAATGTGTTGTATCATTTGTTAATGTTGTCTCGCTTGTGTGGACTATTCTGCCAAATGCTCGGCAGATTCATTCTTGTAAAATTGTTATAACGACCATTGCACTCGTGTGGACTATTCCACTAGGTGTTGTACATGATATTTTTTCACTTTGTGTTTGTGACTGCCACATTGGTGTGGACTAATCTACTAAAATTTGTGCATGTCTTGTTGTGTTGTGTGTCTCTAACAGAGTTGGGACTATTCCCTTTCGACTTGAGACTCACTCTCACCCTCTCCCTCTACAGTGAAAGAACTTAGACATAAGTTACACTAAGGACTCACTAGGCACACAAAACTCATTGTTTGAAGACTAAGTATACCACTCTCATGTGCTACCAAGAAATAGCTAAGGCATATATTTCAGATAATGGAAACTAGGGAATCACACCAGATGGGACTCCTACACCAAATGGTGTGAGGTCTAGTTTGGACTTCATACCGGGGAGATCCCCTGAATGTTGACGGGTCTAGCACCATCAACATTTTTGACGCTAGAAGGAGGGTCAGATGAAAAAATGAGTCCTCACAATCTATTTTGAATCTTCACATACTTATCATGACTAACCAAAACATTTCTCTTCCAGAGTGTATGTCTTATGGAAACAACTTTGAAATCTTGGAAGAGCTCTGGAATAACTTTTCACGTAAAACATACGATGGTGGAGGCCAAGTAGCCTTGCTTAGACACGCGGTTGGCATTGTGGGCTCCTGTGAAAGACATGAAATCTAAAGATTACATGACCTACGCGCTATTCGCATACATGCTTCGAGGGCACCCACTGCATTGGTGTGCCGCACTGCCCAAAAATCTATTCACTCTTTCCATCATCTGATCACAGAGATAGACCGTGCTTTCAATCATTTTGATCGTAAAGCACTCAATAAAGAAATTATGAAATTATGGAAAGCACCTGATGAATCCATTAAACAATTTCACAAACACTTTTGTAATCTTGCATATCATTTTCCCAAATATGAAATCGATTGGGAATTCCTCGATGGAAGATTTAACTATATTCTTTACATATCCGAAAAACTACAATTCTTAGAATCATTCGAATACATCCCAGTAGACCTCGATGTTAGAGTTGCTAAATCTAAGACAAACAAGGTCGTTGTCATAAGTGATTGTCCATCCTCTTCTCATCAAATATCTCTAGCTCCACAATGCGAGGTGGGAGAAGGTGTGTGCACATCTGTTGAACTATCACATCCTCCTGCCCCACCTGCTCTTAATATCTGTGCAGATTTGGCTTGCAAGCCTACTGGTTGTGATGTGGACTTGTTACCTCAACCTTCGTCCCTGCATTCTGTTTATTCTCTAGATTGTATTGTCTTGTGTTCTTCCGTTCCAGAATCCACACTTGTTCTGAACGAAGATCAAGTTGTCGACGAAGTTGGTGTTGTGCAGCCAACCTGCGCTATCATTCATGATGAGTGTGCGCAGGAATCTGAAGAAGGACCCGTGATGAAGGATGACTCCCTTCCATCCACGCCTCATTTGTTCTATCTTGACATCTCTTGTGATTCTACCAATTTTGATTTTCCCTATGAAAATTCATCTCAGGATGTTTCTACTTCCGATCATTGACATGACACACTGGATGTCAACCTATCATTACATCATGGAGAGGACACATCTTCTTGTGAAAATCTGTCCCATCTGTCATCTGTCACTTTTGAAAACACAGAGGGTGAACTTGATTGTTTCTCATTTACCCCTATACGTGATTCATCAAATCATGAGGATTTCGACGAACATCCCAAATTTTATGATCATGGTTGTCGTGATCTGTGTACATCTTCATTTGATCACGATGTTCATTCACTCATTGTCAATCTTTCTAAGCCACTGGTCTTTGATGATCTATTTATTGACGAAGTGGAAACCCTGTAGGCTATCAATGCACTTTACCCTAAGCTAATGGTTATGTCAAGCCCTCACTTTCCTGAGGTTAGTTCCACTTCTGACCATGAAAACATTTTTAACTCCCAAGGCTTCTCACTTCTCTCTGCTTCACATTGAAGATCAATCTAATACACAAAGTTCACTTCCGCCGCCTAAATTACATGATACCATCGCTCATGCCTTGGAGGAATCATACACAACGAGCACGTTTGTAAAGCATAAGTTGCTTGTCTTTCTCATTTTTGCATATGTTTATTTTTTACCATGCCTTCGCCAACATGGGCTTGCCAATGTCCCGATGGCGGCATTTGAAATATCACTTCACATGAATATGCCCATGCATTGCTTAGCGTAGGAGTAGGAGTAGTGTTTTCTTTCTTGCTTTGCTTTGCTTCCTGGTTTGAATGTTTATTTTCTTCCTAACTTGGTTTTGTTTGTTTGCTTTCTTTCTTTCCTTGTTTTAATTTCACTTTACTTTTTCTTTTTCTTTTTTTCTTTCTTTGCTTGCTCGTGTCCATAGGTTAGCCTTACATGAAGCCATGTTGGCTCTCAATACAAGCCGATAAATTTTAAGAGGACTTGTACAACTATCAACATTTGGTTATCTAGTGTCCCCTCTCTTTATGAAGATATTTTTTTCTCCCTTCGATGATGCCTTGATGAAAAAAACTTTTGCTCAAAGTGAGTCTTGGTGAAAACACAATGCTTGAACTATTAACTAGTACCGCCTACTCTAATCGATTCTTTTGGGTTAACCCTTGTCAGCTCAGTCAAGTAGAGTAAGGTGAGGGGAAAACCTTAACAAGTATGTCAAATGTATATATAACATACCTCTCTGAAGGAACAACCTCTTCTGCTCTCAATAAGTCAGGACCCTCTTCTGCCTATGAAATAAATAAGTGCCTATGCACAGTTCTTTGAAAAAATAAAAAAAAATGAAAATGAAAAATGAATAAGGAAAAAGAAGAGAAAGGATTCCTACACAGGGAGGTGATGCAAGTAACTCTTTCAGGGTATTGGCCAGGCTCGCTGGCAGCGGAGCGATGCTTGTGTTCCTACGTGACTCTGCCGAGGTACTGTCCAAGCCCGCTAGCAGCGGAGAAACAACATAGATGAAATTTAAACTCTAACAATTATATTACTTGTGCATCAATATACCCCTCATTCCCAATTGAAACAACTAACTTGGCCTGGAATGTGTTGTAACCGATCAATAGAATGGCAAGGAATACATCTTTCACACAAGCTAGTGCGGAAGCCATCATGATCAAAGAATCAAACAATACTTCCAGAAGGGTTAGACATGCTTTTCACGAAACAAGGTCCATACAAAGAGCTGGAGTTCTACCACTATGTCACCAATGTTGTAGTGACTACAACCACCCTCCAAAATTTTGGCTCGCATGCAAATTTTGGAGCCTACATTGGATCCTATGATCAATTGTCCTTAGTCGCTTGTTGGTAGGCTGATGATCTGTTACGGCTACATCGCAAGCAAGCTAATTATGAGAAGGAAATGTTGGCAATACTACATGCACTTAAGAAATGGCGACCTTACCTAATGGGAAGACACTTCAAGGTAAAAATGGATCATGATAGTCTTAAATACTTTTTAGAAAAAATATTACCTTTAGAAGAACAGGAAAAAATGGATCACAAATATGTTGGGTTATGAATTTGAAATCATCTACAAAAAATGGAAGAAAAATGTTATTGCAGATGCGCTCTTGAGAAAGGATGAGGATGTGGAAGCATTGTTTTATGCTATTTCTATTATCCAACCAGATTGGATAAATGAAGCAAGGGATGAATGGAAGAAGGACAAAGAAGTGTGGCCACT
>APFE031040718.1:0-15834 GCA_000404065.3 Pinus taeda
GTTCATTTCTCATCCATTGACACCTGGAATGTACATTCTTGTTTGCCAACAAGAACTTAAAAGACCAAAATATTTATGCTTTCTCAAGACAACAATAAAGACAAAAATTTCAAGGATCATCATCCTTTCAAAAAATGGTCTTCGATATAAGTGCTTACCGTTAACCTTAACCTTCAATCGATGCCTTTACCTCTACATCAAATTCCTCTACCTCGAGTCCTTATTTATCTTTGCTCTTGATGCATTGATTGCTGCTTACAATGAAAATGATTGGTGAAGGACTCATACGATTGGATTGACAACTAATGACCTTGCTTAAAGTCGAGAATTCATAGCCCTAAAATGGTTCATAGGTAAATACTCTAAATAAGAAGTTTAGGAAAGAAGAAGCGTAATTCAACAATAATTTTCTTGTACTAAGTAATGATATATTTTTAGAAACAAGTATTGAGTACTTATTTCTCTTATGGAAAAAGTGAACAAATATTGGCATTCATGATGCTTCCTTTAGAATCCAGTGGTATTTAACACTTGCTTTTCATCTGAAAAAAATGAACAAATAATGTCTTCCATGATTGAGTTGAATACCAATTCTTCTTGCAGGGTTGTGACTGCTAAAATTGCATATTATTTCTTGCAGTTTTTTACTTTAAATTAATTTTTATACATTAAAATGGGTAGTATATTGCATACCATAAATTGTGTCTCCAAGGATAAAATTTCTACCAAAACACAAGTGGAAGATTACAAAATTCTTCAAAAACCATTTAAATGGTTAATTCATCTTGACTCCATATCATCTAACTAATACTTAAGAGACATATAACTACCTTTGGTATGCATTCCAGATACACATCATAACATGTAAAGTTACACAAATGGTCTACGCAAATAAAACTTGAGCAATGATTGCCATAGTTGTCTTCAATATTTGTTTGAGAGAGTCAAGTATGATTCACCAACAATTCTCTTGTACTATGTGCTAATAAATTTTAAAAAGCAAGTACTAAGTACTTGTTTTTCATGTGAAAAAGTGAGCAAATATTGGCTTCCATGATCCTTCCTTGACTATCCACCAGTATCAAACACTTTCTTTTCATCTGGAAAAAGTGAAGAAATAATAGCCTCCATCATCGAGTAGTATTGAATACTAGTTCTTCTTGTAGGATTGTGAATGTTAAAAGTGCATGTCATTTCTTGCAATTTTTTACTTTAAATTAATTTGTATACATTAAAAATGGAAGTGTCTTGCGTACAACAAATTGTTTATCCAAGGCCACTTTTTTTCCAAAACACAAATGGAAGATTATAGAATTTTTCATAAACCATTTAAATGGTCTATTCATCGTGACTCCACATCCTAGAACCAAAACTTAAGTGACACATAACTACCATTGGTAGGGATTCTAGGTAAACCTTTGTAATATCAATTTTTGATAAATCTTGAGCATAGATTGTCATCGTTGTCTTCAATATTTGTTTGAGAGAGTCCCTCAGATTCAACATCAATTTTCTTCTGTTGTCTAAGATACCCTCATGAGGATTTTTTGGAGTGGTAAGCCACCATTTATGATCATTTAATCGTTCTTTGCCTATATCTTGGGACAAACCAGCCATTGATCTTCCCTCAACCCAAAAGACTAGTCCCTCTAAATTTCTTTGAAACTTCCTGCATGCCCAAAATGGTAATCAAACAGTGAATGTCTATATAATTTCTTCAATAATTTGAAAGGAAATTGAGTTGTAACTATTGTAAAATGCATTACATCCAATTTTTCTAGTGTTGGGTTGTTCATCTAAATGTTTGACCACAATTTGTTAACCATGATCTAGTAAGCAACAATCTTCCGACTCTTTACGGATCAGATTATGAATTTTTCTAGCCATTATATTGCCTAGACCATGTACCTCATACAAATTAAAGATTAATAATCCGTACTGTATTTAAAGGGGAAAAACTTAGAATTAGATATAGATGTGAGCAAGCTAACATCATTACCTATATCTGCTACCATCCACTAACCATTGATGAGAGGCACCGAATCTACTAGATAATCAGTCTCAAAGAGTAACCAATTAGTTACCTTCCACCACATTGCCTTGGGCTATGGAGCTTGGGGTTCCAACCTCCATAGAATGGTAGTTGCATTTGACTAATTCAGTGAAACAACCAAAATTGAAATAAGTTGAAATTAATTTGATTAAAAGGAAAATTAATGAGTCATAGTGAGTAACCAATCAATTTCCTTCCACCACATTGTTGTACGCTTTGGAGGTAGGGGCTCCAACCTCCATAGATCTCCAAAAATAGAGAGATAGATTTCATTAATTCAGTGAATCAACCAATGTTAAAAGAAGTTGAAAGCAATTGGATCAAAAGGAAAATTTTAATTTGGTAAGTAAAATACCATGGTGGAGAAATAAAAATGATATGTGAGTATATTAATAATCTGTTTTTTACAACTACATAGATTTTTCTAGTAAGGTTACATCATTTAGATACTCAAAGCATAAGCATTATGTTTTGCATGAAAAATAACATAACAATGAGAATAAAGCTCAAAATTCACATAGTTACACACAATTTCTATAAATATAAATTACATATTCAGAAATCCTACTCATCTTCCTGCATTTTATCTTTTTACGCCATTCTCCAATTCATTATGTAAGTACTCTAATCATGCCTCTAATTTAACATATTGCGATTTTTACAAATTTGTATTGTTGCTAATGCATCATGAGATACCATCATTAACTTGCACCAACCACTAAACATTAAGTTAAAAATTAAAAAACAAATGAGTATAAATATTTTAGAGTAATAAAACCAACTAAATTTAAAAATAATTGAATTGTAAAAAAAAATTCATAATTGCTAATTAATTATAATTATTCTAATAGAAGAAGATAAATTAAGTCCAGGATTTATAATTTCATACGATAATCAGAAATTAAAATAATAATGCAATATATATAAATTAATCTTATATTTAATTAAATAAATAAATCATCATATTAAAATTAATAATATTAATTTATTAATATATTTTAAATTAATATATGTATTCCTAATAATATAGGGTTTTAATACGTATTAATATTATTAAATAATAATTAATATTGACTATAAACTTAATATTAATAAAGTTAATGCTATAAGATAATCAAATAAATAGAAATTTAATTAATTATTAATTTAATAATATATTTAAAATTAATATATATATGTAAGTAATAAAGATATAGGGTGGTTATACGATATAATATATAATTAATATATTATAATAAGGGACTATAAATATATTAATAAATTAATTAATTAATTTATATATATATGTCCTAATAAAGGTATTAGGCTGGGTTATACGCATTAACATCAATTATTATATTATATATGGGACTATGAATTAAAATGAATATAAATTTAAAATTACAATATTAGGAGAAGATCTTTAAAAAGTAATCTTATTAATTTATTATTAATAATAAAACCTATAACAGTATGTTAATTTATTATTGAATTGTTATTTGATTTAATATTATTATTTTAATTATTGATATTATTATTATTATTAGAATAATTCTAAAGGAAACCCTCGATCAAAAGAGGGAGAGGAAAGATCGGAGGGTACCAAGAAGAACGATGCAAGCTCAAGAACAAAGGGGCAGGGGGGGGGAAGAAACACTAGGAAGCCAGGGCGGGGATCCAACACCTGCTTACCTTCCAGCCATCATCTCTGTTGAGATTGTTAGGCCTCTTTTCAATTTCTAAAGCTTCCCTAAACTTACGATGATGGAACTGAGCCACCTTGGCGATAACTTTGGCCTCCTCAATACATACGTGATGACTAGTCTTGTCCACATGCTCCGCTAAGGCCGAAGACTTTATTCTCCCATGTCTCAGGTCAGCTGCATGCTCGTAGATTCTTTGCTGAATGGAGCGCCCTGTTTCTCCTATATAGGGCGTCCCACATGAGCAAGGAATCAAATAGACACCCTTCATGTCCATAGGGTTAACAGGGTCTTTTACCGACCGAAGGGAATTACGAATGGTTTTGAGGGGTTTGAAGGTTGAGGGAATATCAAATCTCCTGAGGATACGAGCTATCTTATCTGTGGTCCCCTAGGTATAGGGAATATTGACACCTAGATGGTGCTCCTTAGGTTCTTTCTTCCTAAGCGCATTTCTGGAGGCTTTAAGGAAAGCTTTTCGACCTAGGTGCCTACTATATCCGTTTTCCACAAAGACATCAAGGAGGTGGGATCGCTCTTTCTCCAGGCTCTCATTATCTGAAATCCTGAGGGCACGAGAGGCCAAGGTATTAAGAACTCCCATCTTCTGAGCAGGACCTAATTTATCTTCTTTCTATAGAATAAATTATTAATTAATTACAATTATGAAAATATTAAATATATTTTTTGACTAGGGTCTTTCGGGCAAAATTAGCTGTTAAACTAGCCTTTGGAGTTTCTGCTCGGACTATTTAACATGCTATGCTGGTTCTGTTTCTTCAACTTGTCCTGACGATGAACCACACTGGTTGGTTCGAAACGCGTCGACAAAGGTTCTTTCTCATGTGATTCACGCTGAAGCTTTTCTTTTATAAATATAACTGATCATAGAAGCCTCAATTCTACCATTGTGAAAAAATGTTAACCACCCAGCCATAGGATCTTCATCGTGATAAACTCTATATTTAAGTTAAGAAAAGTTACCAGAAAAAGTTTTTACCAAAAAAAAATATGCAAAGTTAATGAAACATAGAAGGATAATAAATTAATATCCAACTTTGAGAATTCTATGACCACTTTAATGGACGAATTGTTTAGTTTCAATCTTACCAAAAGGAGAGCCTAAATCACAATCTTACCAAAAGGAGAGCCTAAATCAATATTGTCCTATGTAAATACCTCTTAGTATAACCATCATGGTTGAGAGGGTGATAAATGGGAAAATTGAAGTGGCACTTTCTTTTAAAGACTTGGTTGTGCTAATGGCTTTAAAAGATGGAGCATAAAAAGAGTGTTGGACATCATGAACAACACCAATGAAGATAGAATTTGGTGGTTTAGTCTCATAATCATGTAGTATAAATGAAGTTATGGATTTATAATTTCTTTAAGTATTAGGGAACACTTAGAGCAAAGAGGTAAAAAAACGTAAAGATGAGAAAGTTGGATAAGAAGAAAAACTTAAAAATTTTCAAACTTAAAAAGTCTTCGAGCCTAAAGATTGGGAATAAATAATTGATTTAGAATAAAGAATATTTTTTTAGTGTGAAGTAGAGTACTATAAATACCAATATATGAGTCATATATATAAATAAAATGTGAAATAAAATTGTGCTTTTTCCTATATATTAAATAAACTGCAACTATAAAATGCAATAGATCATATTTATATAATTTTTCATATAACTAAAAAATGAAATATAAATCCAAAGAAAATTTATTTTTAAATTTGATAATAAATTTTATATCTTAATTCAATTTTTATACCCTAGATCGCCATAATAATCTACATAATACTATTTAAGCAATGTACTCTCTTAATTTCACAAAAAATATAATATTCTTTTCACTTTATGAATTCTTGAACATATCGTTTTGTTTTCATATATTAAATTTTTTAATTTATTAATTTTTAATCAAATTTATGTATTTTTTATTAAATAAATATTTTAGTTTTGTGTGTACATCAACATTTCCTCTTCTTCACGTGTAAAAAAACCATTTACAATAGAATAAAAATAATATTCACTATTCATCCAAACTTATAGAAAAAATACTTGCAATAAAATAAAAATATTATTCACCTTACATCCTTATCACAATAATCATAGAAGACAACACAAGGAGTGCATCAACCTATTTTGAGAATGAGAAGTGGAATGACAATGCCAACCTTATAGGAAAATTCGTTACAATAAAATAAAAATATTATTCACCTTACATCCTTATCACGGCATGCATAGAAGACAATCTATGGAGGGCATCAACCTATTTTATGAATGATAAGGGAAACAACAATGTCTTGTGTATTGGTCGGGAACTCTCTAGATTTCGTAGCCGCTCTGTTTGACGTTCTCGTGAAAATTTATTCTACCAAATATTCATCTCAACCCAAGTGAGTTCCCACAACATTCTCAAACAATGTTCTATAAAAGTTACCTACCGTTCTCCCATACCTCTCCTCTTCCTCTTCTTTCACCTCCATCAATGGATGTGAAGGAAACCCACTCAAAAGCTCCATGCTCTCTATTTGGAATGACCGTGATGTCTCTACAATGCTCTGCAACTCCTCCACACTTGGAGTGTGCAAAGGAAGATTCAAGGTGTCCAGTTTATCTACCCCAAGTAAACCTTGCTAGTCGAGATCAATCACATATTGAAAAATATTAAAATGTGTTTTTGATCTATTACATTACTCTTTCTCTTTTACCTTGTTCACTAGCTCATCACATGATGCTTCCATATGACGAGCGAAAGTTCATAATCTTCCTTGTTATTGTATGTCACCATAATTACGAGTGAAAGCACTATGAGCACACATCCTCCGGGAACAATCTAATGTGCTCGAATGCTAAAGATGATGCAAACTCTTCTTTGAATTGGTTGAGATACTCATCACCTACTGCATTGCAGGATATGTACACATGCTTGCCATTCCAAGCAACACGATTTATGTGCTCAAAGATAGCAAGAACCTAAAATTGAAATCCATTATTATTATGTCATCCTAATCACATGATTATATTTTTTTACAGTAAGTGGGTTATGTCTATACTATTAGGTACCTATACCAATAGGAGTCATAATTTTGGAATGGATGAGATTAAACCTGTAATATGTACATACATTTGCTTTTTTGCAAATGTTTTTCATATTCAAAAGATTAAAAAATGTAAAGATGGTATGTCCTAAAAGAAAAATCAAAGAACAAAAAGAATAAAAACAAGTAAAAAAAGATGAAAATATGAACCCCAAGAAAAGAAAAGACTATGAAAGTGCGCAAGTCAAAATGCCACTGCTATTTATTTTTTGTGCAAAATAAAGGGTTGTGTGCAGTTTGTAACCTATGCCACAATCCATGAGAGTCAAAATGTTTAAACATGGCTATTTCATGTTTCAATTTCATGTTTATAGATAGAAAAAAAAAAAATCTGACCAAACAGTGTAATCTTGGTAGATAAGTAGATTAGGTAGAGAAAATGAAAAGGATCTCAATTGTTTCATCTGAGCCCTTGGATGTAATAAGCTTAGAGTTAGTTATATTACTATTGTAAAAGAAAAAGAAAATGTTTTTATAAGGGTTTTCCAACTTAAATCCACCATAATAAAGAGAAGTAAAAATGGTAAGATGAATAGGTGGGTAGGTAGTAGAAAGGTTGCAGAATTGTGATGATTGTTAGACAAAAGCATATTTATCACCCTCTCATGAAAATTCCAAGTATGAATGAGCAATTGGACATGCATTAAGCTCACAAACTCAACTGATTAATTTCCCCATTCATTTCACCCTTAATTTTACTAATTTCCCATAAGCAATCTCTGAAGTATCCAAAATCTTAACTCAAAGGGACTCAGAGAATTTCTCTTACTTCTAGAGGGACCAGACCCTCAACCCAATGACTTATAGATCTTAAGCACTAAAATCCCATCATAAAAATTCACCCCTTTCAACTCATTCATTTTTCCCTAATAAACCCCTTTTCCTAAAGATAAAACCTTGTTGTCCTAGGAAAAGTGATCAATCCCATGAAAAAAAACATTTTTTTCAAAAAACCAAATTAAAAATTTAGCCTAACTTCTGATATATGTATGCTAAAAACAAACACACACAAAGAATTCATTATACTTAGCACAATTTCATTTCTACCATTCTCATATTAATTTGTAACATATAGATATATACAACACACATTATATATATATATAATATATATATATATATATTAATATTTTCCCAAAGGAAAGACCCTCTCCTATATGTCTTTATTAAATCCCTTTAATTTAAATATCCCTAGACCTAGTTTGAAATATAAACTATACTATGCCTAAACCCTGACAAATGACATAATTAATCGATCTGCGATTAATTAAAGTCAAACCATTCACTAATAAAAGCTCACCTGATACATTAACCTCCAATTAATCCAAAATTCAATTGAAACCACCGTGTTTTAATGCCCATCGAGCCCCCCTATTACCTTTCGTGCGACTTCATTAACCGATCACCACACGATCTCCCCCCTCCATATTCGATGGGCCATGTTGATTACGGAAGGGCCTGAAACCTGAACATTACTTGCCTGAAATGGGTTATTTTCTACTAGGCCCTTAATGCAATATGGTGCTCGATGAATGGAATCAAGTGGCCTCCCACCAAAACCACCCAATGCCCAAAAGTGGTGCGAAGAAAACTGCATACCGCCACCCACTACACGACAAACCATCTACTATTCGCTTTGTGCCAAAATTCAAACAAATCAAATGTTTACCCATTTAAACATAAAAACCCAGTTTCGCTCATTTTCGCCTATTTGTGCATTAAAACCCTATGTAACCTTTTTTCACCACCTGAAGCCTCTGCTAACCAATTCAAGCATGGTTTACCTCCTGAAAGCACTTTGGACTCACTCCGTACACCTATAAAGCTCGATAAAGCCATTAATGGCCCTCCTTATCAACCCAACATTTTCCTAACAGTTTGTTTTATTTTTACAGGTGATCAAAAGACCGCAGCCTTGGAGAAATCAAATCTATTCAAACAGAGATGGAAAATAAAACATACAGTTAAAAGACAAGTAGGGGAAACATGGAATTAAATGATTTACTATTGAAATAGACAGTAAAAACCCAAAATATACAAGGAAGCTAAAAGGACACAGTAAAGAATAGTCAAAGTATATCAGGGTTAAAAGAGTATCAAATTGAAGACCAAGTCAAGTAAAACAACTAGCATGAAGACAAACAACAGGGAAGATAGCTACAAAGCATACTAATTCATGTCAAAGTGAAGACAGATGAAAAAACAGAGTGGTAAAAGTAAATAGTAAAATTAAACATGGAGGTAGTAAAGGTTAAACAGATATGAAAACACTTTCACAAGCAACAATGAAGTTTATCCAAAGTAAAAGGGAAAAATAGTTAAAAGAAATTAAAAGTTCAAAGATGAAATCAGAGCAGAAATGGTACATTCTTTAGAAATTTCCTGTTTAAGTCATAGTTTTGAAAAAACTATTGTGGCCAATACAAAATAAATTTTGAGAAACTGGAGGAGGTTTGTGTTCCTGAAAGACTAATCTACAAAAACCCATCTCACTATTCACGCATATATCACCAAAAGCGATATAAGTCCATGTCTTCACAACCTATGTTTCAGACTATGTAATGTCTTGGTTTTGACATATGTTTGCAGAGAATATTGTGAATAGCTGGAGCTAAAGTTTTGGAAACTAAGAGAGTTTTATCTCAAAAACATTCTTATCTATAATAACGTCTTTCACTTTTTACATATCTAGCTCGGATTGAGATATACAAAGCTATCAATGGACCTAATTTTACATAATTGTTGGGGCAGAATGCACAAAGAAACGATACAGGTACTGATTTGGATGCCTCATCATCAACTAAGAGTTGCTATCAAATTCCATTTTCTTTTCTTTGTCACCATAAGTCCATAAAAATAGTGAGAAATAGATTCATTAGTTTTGAATGTCCTTTATTTAAGTTCTCTTATTGTAAAATAGTTTGAGATATTTGTAGACCAATCTTGATATTTTTTCAAGATATTTCAATTTAGAAAGTGTATAAATATTTCTTCATTTGAAGTATTTTCGATGGATTCAAAGACATTTATTTTAGACATTTCTTATCAAGTTAAGGAGCTATTGTAATCAAGATTGGATTGGCTTGTTGGATCAAGGAATAAAGTTAAATACATTTTACGGCATTCTTGTGCACAAAAGAAATCAAATAAGTGTTATCTCTCATGTTTATTATTGTTTTCACTTCACGTTTATAAATATTCACATATATATCTATGAAATCTGAATGCTAAACAAGGAATGATATCTCAGAATTAGATTTAATGTTCTCTGTCTCGACTGTTTACTTTCTCTATGTTTTTTGGTAAACTATCTTGGTCTGGGAATTCTTAATTGCTCTGTTACTTTCGTTGTTTTCCCCCGTAGGTCCATAGTAAAGGATTCTTAGTTGCCCTTTGCTACTTATATCCTTTTGCTCTTCATCTTGATCCCAGTCTAAGGATTCTTCGTTGCCCTTTCACCCTGGTCAGGACTACCTCATCCAATGGAACCTAAAGATTTGATGTTTGCTTTGCCAGCCTACCCTATGAACTCTTCCTTTAGTGATTGATCTGATCCAATTAAGCCATCCTTTGATTGACTCCATAGCCCAATGTCTTGAAATCCTTGCTCTATCCATCTATTCCCAGAATTCCACCACCCAACCCAAATCAAAACCTTATAAGCAGTAAGAACTAGCCTAAAATCCCATCAAAACAAAGTTAAATTATAAAGGGAGATCCCTCTATCGAATTAGGTTGGCTAGAACCTGAGTCTAAATATTTGCTTTTAGTTACCTCGGAAATATTTTTCTTTAACCTTTTGAAATTTCCGAGTGACAACATAGTGGCGACTCCATTGGGGAGAACTAAAATTTTCTTCAGAATTGTTTTATATATTTAGATCTAATCTATGATGGTGGATAGTGATCAGACACACAAAGGTTAAAATCATCCACATAACAACTCGAAGTCAATTCCACAATAAAGACTCCACTAGAATAATGAACCTGAGAGAACTATATGAAAATATCAGACTTTTAACTTAGATTGTTATCCAAGGCATTATATTATTTCTCATTGATAATGTTTTTCAATGTATATTGTATTTTAGAGAATATTTTAGATCAAATTTTCATTATTTCCCTTTGAAAAATCTAGATATAAAGTCTCCTTACACATATGAACAACAGTCCTCTAACTCTTATGAAGATTGTTTTCCAATTGAGGAGCATCAAGCAATCAAGACTAATCATACAATCTATGTACATATTCCAGTATCTCATAAAGTTCCTGATAGATATAAGCCACTCATCTTACCTCCTACACTCCATGCTTTCCCTAAAATTATTACAAGTATCTCCCTAGGTTTGATGGAGAGAATGGTATCACTGCTCAAAAACATATTCAAGGTTTTGAGAATTATCAAGACTTATTTGAAATTGATGAAGATGATGTTATTATCAAGCTTTTTGCTCTTTCTCTGCAAAGTAGTGAAAAGAGTTGGTTCAAGAATTTACCTAATGCAAGCATGTCAAATTTCCAACAGTTTGTCAAAATTTTCCTTGATATATGGACAATCAAAGTCAATCTTCTTGTAATCATAGAAGAATATAATCAATTAAAAAGACTGCCAGATGAAACAATACAACAACTTTCAAACAGATTTAATCAAGCCTGTTATTCAATGCCATCAAAGATAAAACATCCCCCTGATTCAGCTCTTTTGCATTACCCAATAACATTTGATCCAGAGATAATTTCAGCTAAGAGAAAGAAACCCCTCAACATTGCAGTAGATGTAGAAGTTGATCTGCAAATTAGAAGAGAAAAGTTGAAAGCAGAAAATGAGGAAAAACTCGAAATTTTGATGAAAAAATAGAGGAAATGATGTAGAAGATCACCAGGAATGATGAATTTTTTGCCCAAACTCACCATGACACATTTATTTTGCAAAAGGAAAAGCTTAATATTCATGAAAAAATTCTTGCTAATTCTAACTACCATAGATCAGAAGATAGATTTATAGAGCAATATGTGGAGAAACAATCTACTGATCTAATGTGTGTGTTTGATGAAATTATTTCCTTTGATTATTTGCCCAAATATGATTAGTATGATGATAATTATGTTCTTCAGATCCAAACTAACTTTACAGAGAAATCATAAGCTAGTTTGGGGAATAAGGAAATTCAGTTTCAACAACTTAAAAATAGTGATCATTTTATCCATATCAGCTGTGAAAGTGAAGAAGAAAGTGCAGAAATTTTGGAAATAAGTGAAGCTTCTTTGCTTATTTGTTTTGAATCATTTCAGTTTTTAAAGGAAATGTGATATAAAATTTCTAAAGAAAATGAGAAGAAACTTGTAGAAATATATGAAGTTCCATTTGAACCTATACGCAATAAGTTGGAGCAATCCTTTCAAGTTCTTTATGATCCAATAGATAATAGGTTGTATAATGAATGCAATCAGAATTTTCCTCCATTAATAGACTATGAGAGTCAAAATGAAGATGATAATAGTTTCACCAGACACACATTTCAATCAGTAGAATGATCATGACAAAGCTCATCTGAAAGTCTATATGGTGTTAAAGATAAAAGTTACATTTCAGTTTCATGGCATGGAAGCAATCCAGAACAAGTGTGTAGGTTCTTAAATTAGTTGAACAATAGTGTATATATTTGGAAGATATTTTTGTACATTTTTTAGATCCTACAAAGGAAAGCAAGTATTTCCTTATCTTCTCATTTGTTGACGAGGTTATAATTGGCTTTAGAATCTTAGTTTTAATCACAAACAAGCACAAGCAACAAAATTCACCAATGTATATGATGCTTGGAAGATTGCGCTGGATATTTCGTTTTACCTAACCAGTAGTCAGAAAGCTGATGAGAGTAAATAGGTAAGATTTCAGTTTGAATAAATTTAGTTTCCAATAACAAGTTTGTGTTGGATCATATTTCAGTTTGCAGAAAAGGGTGTGTTTTCAGTTCCAAAGTTTTAGTCACAATGATTATACAATAGATCATATACATGTGTGCTATTGACCTAATGGATCAAGCTACTAGTTAACGGTGTTCTTGAAAATTCACAAGGAAATGACATCCCCAAGTGGAGCCATTGTTAGGTTCCCATACCAATAGGAGTCATAATTTTTGAATGGATGAGATTAAACTTGTAATATATACATACCTTTTCTTTTTTGCAAATGTTTTCCATATTCAAAAAATTAAAAAATTTAAAGAGGGTATGTCCTAAAAGAAAAATCAAAGAACAAAAAAAATAAGAAAAGGTCAAAAAAATGAAAATATGAACCCCAAGGAAAGAAAAGACTATGAAAGTGTGCAAGTAAAAATGCCACTACTATTTAATTATTGTGCAAAATAAATGATTGTGTGCAGCTTGTAACCTATGCCACAATCCATAAGAGTCAAAATGTTTAAACTTGGCTATTTCATGTTTCAATTTCATATTTATAGATAGAGAAATAAATTCTAACCAAACAAGATAATCTTGGCAAATAAGTAAATTAAGTAGAAAATACAATATTAAAAATCAAATTTCCATAAAATACAGTATTTCGATTTTTTGTTTATTTAAATCTATGTCTATACATAATTCTTACTAAATTATATTACTTTCAAATTAAAAAACAAATTTCCACGAAATACAATGTTTCTATCCCAAAGGCTGCAGTGTTACCAAAAATGCATGAGATTGATTCCGAATGAAGGAATCTTTAGCATAAAGTAAAAATTCAACCTCCAATATAATAAATCATGCTCAGGTCTTACTTTCCCCTGGTAGATTATCATTTGGGTTCCTTATTCATCTCCACAATTTGTGGATTGACACTACAGGTAATTAATAATTTTACTTTTTTAAATTAGAAAATTTTAAATTTGCTGGAACTTATATTTAACTTTATTGAATAAATTTTTAGATTTATATAAAAGGTGTAAATTTATTAAATTTTTAGATAAATAAAAAGTATTTAAAATATATAACTGTTGAGGAAAAAATTTATTTTTTTTTTTTCAATTTTTTCATTTTTTCTTTTTAAATTTCCAATTACTTCTTTTCAATCGATAAAGAAGTTTGAAGTCTTTAACCTTTTTATAAGGTTTTGGAAATAATAATATATCGTTACTTTAACATATTTTTATGAACATTGAAATTTTAATTTCATGGAATTGTAGAATGCAATAAACTTAACAAAAAATCAAATGTTATTTCGACTTATCATCTAAAATTAATAATTAATATTTTTTATAATATTGGACACTTCAGATTTAAAACCCACAATTAATTATTTAAAACTATAAACAAAATTACTCATAAAATAGTTTACTTAATTAATTTTAATTGATTTTTAATATGTTTGCGTAGAATTTAATATATATTATTTATTTTATGAGAGATTCTTCAGCATAAATCACATAAAATTTCATTTGTCGACGCGTTTCGAACCAACTAGTATGATTCATCGTGAGGACAAGTTGAAGAAATAGATCAAGCTTACCATGCTAAATAGTCTGAGCATAGTCTCCAATGGCTAATTTGACCATCGGTTAATTTTGACTTTAGGACCAGGCTCAAATATTTATTTATTTCAAATTTAATTGGAAATTAGGTAATTAGGTGACCACTAAAAATATATACATAAATTAAAATAATTTTAATTGATGTTAATGGTTAGTTAAAAAGGTAATTTATTTATTTATTTATTATTATTATTATATTATTTATTTATTTTAGAGGTTTGAAAAATATACTAATAAGTGAAATAAAGTTAGTTGAATTATAAAAATATTGAATGAGTCACTTATAAAAATATATATAAATAAATAATAAGAGTAATAAAAAAAAGAATAAATTAATATAGTAATATAATAATAATAATAATAATTAATTAAAGTTGGAGAAAAGAAAGAAAGGAATAAATCATATATATATATATAATGAAGGAAATTACTTATCAACGTTCACTTAAAAATAATAAAGAATCATTCCTCCAACTAGAAAGAGAGGGTTGGGATCAGCAACTGCTTATCTTCCATCCGTCTTCTCTATTGAGATTGTTCGGTCTTTCTCAATTGCGAAACCCTAGCGATATAGATCACAGAAGCCTCAATTCAACAATATAATTCATTTTTAATATCTTTTAAGATTATGATTTGATATAATTTATGAAAATTAATAATGGATAAATTTATAAAAAAAAACAAATTGTTCGTTAGTTTGAGATTACCATGTTTAATTTTTGTCTTGAGATTATTTTGTTTAATTTTTCTCTTAGAAACCAAGACCTAGTTTTATTTAAGTAGCCAAAATAATTCATGGATTGCACTAAGCCTAAGCCACACCAGTACCTTTTATTTGGATTTTTCCTAGAGAGTTTCACATTAAAGAATACTTTAACAAGTCTTATGTCCTATGTCTTATGGGCACATTTATAATTATTTTTAAGATGTTTCCTTTAGTGCCACTTTCTGGACATTCTGTCATATTCCAACATTTTTGGTGAAATCTTGATTTGTGTTATTTAAACTAGATTTTTGACTCAGTATCCGCTGAAAATTCCTATGGACACATGAAACTCTACAAACAAGTTACCCATCAAGCTTGTGATTTCAAGAAATTTCCTCTCCAAGAAATTAGGATGGAAAAACCACCAAAAAACATCCAATTAAAAATCTCAACTAAAAACACTAATATCTTTATAAATAAATATAAATATAATAAATCCGAAACAATTGAAATAAAACTTCTAAAACTTAATTCATGTTTAAAATGAATTTTAATAATAGGTAATCATTTTATATTTTTGTTCATAAAACTTCTTTCAAAATAATCACATAAAATTTTCCTTATTCAATGTTTTCAACCCTCTACTCGAATATCCTCTACTGGCGTTCATCACGAGGACATGTATGGAGGACTTATGCAACAGGAAAAATTAATTGATGTTGATATGCTTCAAACAATTCCAATACTAAATGTTGGAGAGTCATACC